>JARKHS020007258.1:0-58229 GCA_030143305.2 Amblyomma americanum | reverse complement strand
TCCCCTCTCTGTCCGTTGCAAAAGGAATTCATGAGAAGAAGAAAACTTTACTTAATAGTTGACCTGATGAGAAACGCCAAGTCCAGGCTTCGTCTCTGTCTAGTGTTCTAGTTTTTATACGGTTCTAATGCTTGTTTTATGCGTTTAATTAAAGTTAGCTCATCTGCTCATGGTGTCGCTAGAGTCAGCCAGACATGTCCGAAGGAAGGAAGAGATTTGCCGAAAAATTAAGTAATTAAAGACAATGCGCAAGCTCGCATTTTCATTTTGCAGCAAAAAAAAAGGTAGTCATTTTCTAGAAAGCTCTTCCTGTACGAGTACACGCCAGGAGAGGATTTATGAGCAACTCTTGGAGGGTGTGGCGCTTCGTCCTGTCTCCTACCCTATGTGTCTTGTCCTTTTTTGCGCCTAAAACTATTTAATTATGGTTCCACATATTGCAAGCGTCGTTCTTCGATAAAAAATATCTCGCCCGAGAAGTAGTGGTCGCCCCCCCCCCCCCCCCCTCTTAATTTCGCCCTTGGTGTATATATGCCAAAACCGCTGCTTCTTCAGCCTCAAACGTTGTATGAGACGCGTCGAGGAAATATCGGGCCGTATACGTCTTACCTATTTTTTTCGCGTCACTCTTCGGCTCCAAACCACTCTTCTCTACAGCCTGTGATTTCAGGCAGGCGGATAGCTCCAGCAACTGGGGTGTATCGTCAGCTCTAGCATCGAGTACGGTGTTGGACAAGACTCGATGACCTCAAGTACGGCAGATAGTATTCTGGCACGTGTGACCCCGTGGCTTCTTCATCCATAAATAAAACGTTTTGAACAACGCTATCTTTTCAGAACTTGTGTCATGATGGATTTTAAGTGTTCGACGGTTGAACGGATCACCACTGGCCCGTCGACGCAACGGTGATGTCATACACAAAGGGTGACACATGGTAGACGACCTGGCCGAGGGACGCACGTGTGCATTACAGAAATAAATGGGTTACCAGGGGCACTGCGACTACAATCGATAAATTTTCTAGGGTAAAAGGGCATTGGCTCCCACTCCTCCAATTTTATTGGGACCAGTAGAGTGAAAGATGGGACCACCCCCCATTGTAAGGTACTGGGCGCCACCCAGTACTGCACGGTACTGCACGGTATGCGGTTCCGTACATGGGAAGCATGGGCGTATGTATATTCACCCATGTTGACATACAATCAAGCCCGCATATAACGGCCGCAGTAATAACGAGCGCTCTCTTATTACTAATGAGGCAATGCTACCGTCAAAATATCAATTAGGGCAATGGCACTGCGTCTCAAATATAACAAAACCAGTGACGTCAATATAGGGCAAACAGTACCTGGTGCGGTGGCCCCGTGGGTCCTCCCCTCCTCCCCCTCCCTACAACATATATCCTGTCGCCTCACTTCGCTGAGAAGCTCACGCTCACTGCGATACGAAATGAATGTAAGTAAAACATGACACGGAAAACCTACTTGATTAAAATAATGCCACGTGAAGGTGCGCGTTCAAAAGCACAAAAATATAAAAATGGAAGATGGAGCCTGACCAAACCACCTCAAAGAGGCAAAGGGAACAAAAAAAAAGTTGGCCAACAGAAGTTGGCTTACGTAGATATAAGGGACCACGATCTAAGCAGAAACTATCACCAAGACCGGAGCTCTTATAAGCTAGAAAAGTACAAAAAAAAAACGAAATAGACGTGTTACCATCACCGATCAATTTCGCAAGTAAAATACCTGCGTCAACTCCGGTTTTTGCCCGGATCTCAGAGAGTATATACGCTGCGCCACCATTTACTTCAAAACGGTGGCAACACGTCTTTTTCGGTGTTGACGTCACGAGTTCGACTCGACTGGCGGAAAGATTTTTAAACTCAATTTTCTCGGCGGTAAATACGTCCTGTGCCGTCGGACAAACGTCCGCATGGTTAGAAAGAGGCAGATAATAAATGTTTACTCTGAACAATTATTGGACGGGGTTGCCCTCAGTGCCCCTTAAAAAAAAAAAAAGCCGCGGCACCCTACAGGTTGCCCATGGTCAATCCATGCTGTATGCTCGCTATATCCGGTGTTTACGTATTCACCAGGAGCGGGCAAACACAGATATTAAAAATATCGCACCTGATGCTGCTTCACGTGCAGTAGACATCCCTCCATCCCCGAAGCGATCCCGACCGATCCACTCGATCCTAAACCACCTAACATCCGCCCTCAGTCAGAGTACACGAGCCCTCGTTTCCCCGTGTGCGTAAACCCTTGCGCGCAATAACTCTTATAGATGAGACTGCACGAGGCAGCTACGGGTCGGAATGGCCCTCACCCCGGATGGTCAGGCCCGCGGGCGCGCAGACTTCATAAACAACTGCCCAGTGGCCGTACTCTGTAGCACCGTCCTTTGAGACTGATGTATGTGGCACCTATTGTGGACGTGACCACCAACATCAGCGGAGTTCCCGGGTGCCTCGTGAGACTGCGCTGGGATGAGTTGAGGTTGTTAGCTACTGGTTAGGTACCTATATAAACTGATTAGGTACTATATATATATATATATATATATATATATATATATATATATATATATATATATATATATATATATATATATATATATCCACCAGTAGCTTACAACAACCTCAACTCATCCCAGCGCAGTCTCACAGTCTTTCTTTGTTTCAGCGCCTGCACCTGCGCTGAAACAAAGACTCCCACTTCTCCTGTGGTTTATAAATAATGCCAAAACTTATATTTTGTGGTTATTCATACCACATTGGGTTGCATGCGTAGCTGTAACCCTTTATAAACCCTTCTCATTGTTCAACATTTCCCGTTTATTAACGCGATAGCGTTAAAGGCCCCGTTCACCAGAAAATCCGATGTCGGTGTTGTCAGCGCTGGCATCGGCGTTGTGAGCGAAAGATCACGGGCATATGGTTTTGGCAGGCGGTGCCGAGAGGGAAATCTACGAGGCAGGTGGGGAACCTGGGCCACGTGACCTTACGGCGTCGTCCCAACCTTCCCACCGAATAGTGAGCAAACTGCCAACCGTGGAAGGTGGCAGTTAAATTATTGATTGGTCGCTCGGGGAAAGGAACGCACAGGGCCCACCACTGGGAGTGCCTCTCATCGCGGGTCAGTGGTGCATCGCTTAACCGCTGCCTCACTGCGCCAGGAGTGGTATGAGGACTCCCAGGGACCTAAGGATGTAAAGTATAGTGTGTTTAGAATGTAAAGCATATAAGGGAATTAACTTACTACGCTGTCTCGTCATATCCTTAAGGCGAAGCTTGTGTCCACTGCAATTGTGTACGCCGTTCACGTATATTGCCATTTTCCCGCATGTTTTAAGTCGTGTAGCGTAACGCAAGAAAAAAGAAGAGCAGAACACTCATGTGAAAGGGCAGCCAATAGTTATGGGCAAGCGGCGCCAAGCAGGAGAGCCGCTCTTCACTTTTCTGCAAGTACCGTCGCGAGACGAGCCTCCGAGGCAAAACCATCAACGGCGAGTGAATAAAGTGAGTGAGCAGAGTTTATGATGTGCAATATGTGTAGTGTGCTTCCATTTGCATTTAGTTTCGTGTTTTATCATTATCAGAAATTACTCGTTTCCTTTGGTAATTATAAGCAGCGGAGTTATCGGATTACCCGACTGCCCCTAGCTATTCCAGCCGCGGCGGTCGCATTTCGATGGAGGAGAAATGCTGGAGGCCCGTGTACTGTGCGATGTCAGTCGACGTTAGAGAACCCCAGGTGGTCGAAGTTATCCGAAGCCTTCCACTATACGACGCCCCTCGTAGCCTGAGTTGCTTTGGGACGTTGAACCCTATAAACCATTTCAAACCGTACTATGTATGTGCGACCCCATATTCGATGTCTCACCGAGTGTGCTATTAAGAACTTTCTAGAAAATGGGGCGTTCACTTAAAAGCTATATTTGCGCGAGTAAGTTGTCGTTTTACATTATTTTTGAAGACTGTTGCTAGGGTTCCTCTGCATATATTTATGGAGAACATAATACAGGACGAGACAAGCCAGTTCCCGGGAAGGACTCGCCAGTAACTATGCTTCATGCAGAAGGCTTGCAATACATACAAGCACAGACATATGAGGAACCAAAAAGAAAGAAAACAACAGATTATCGCGAGATTTATTTATTTATTTATTTATTTATTTATTTATTTATTTATTTATTTATTTACCGTACCGCTTAGGGCCAGAGGCATTACAGAGGGGGAGTCGAAAGAAACAAGAATAAAATTAGAAAAATAGAGCAGAGAGACAAATTTAAATAACACCTGAGTATACAATGCTAGGTATGGCTTTGCGGAACATCTAGTAATTATTAAGGTCAGCAATATCTGCGGGAAGGTGACTCCAGCCGCATGAGGTACGCGGCAAGTATGAGAAAAATATTTGGTATTACAAGAATCAAAACCCACTTTATGAGGACGATCAGTACAATGGGATACAGAAGACGACCGCGCAGTATGGGGTGATGGTACAATTTGTGAAACAAAGCGATACGAGACACTTTTTGACGAAGTGACAGCAATGGAAGAGAAAGACTGGATTTCATTGTAGCTATGCTTGCAGTGCGGTTGTAATTAGTGAGAACGAAGCGCACACACCACCACCACCAGACACTCGAACCTGGACCCATGGGCCCCAATACCGGGCATTGTTGAATTCATAGCCGACACCGGCCTGCACATGTACATGTAACTATCGTATGCTGAAGAGCATATTTGCGCAATTAAAAAAAAACCACACATAGCTATTTCGAACCACCTCAAGAGCAGTAATATGACTGTCATAAGTAGCATCCCAGACTGATGTTGCATACTCCAGTTTGGAGCGAATTAGTGTTTTATATAGCAAAAGTTTCAAAAAAGAAGGAACGTTGAAAAAAATTTGACGTAAGTAACCTAGCATGCGATTAGCATTGTTGATTACGTGCTCGATATTAAGAGACGAGCCTAGGTTATCAGTGATGTAAACGCCAAGGTATTTATATGAGGTTACAGGCTCTAAAGAAATGTTATCAATGTAATACGAAAGCGGGCAGAAGATTTTCTTGAAACACGCATGACTTTGCATTTGCTAATATTTAGTTGCATTGACCATTTCTTGCATCAGTTAGCTACAGTGGTAAGGTCAGACTAAAGTAGACAGCTGTCTTTGGTGTCGGTTATTTCTCTAAAAATAACGCAATCATCCGCAAAAAAAAGAGTATATGAGAGTTAACAAGAGACGGAAAATCATCGATGTAGATTAAGAACAAAAGAGGCCCAAGGACTGAGCCTTGAGGAACGCCTGAATGCACTTGAGTAAAACCGGAATTAAAACCGTTAGCGGTAAGAAACTGTGAGCGATTAAGGAGAAAACACTGAATCCATTTCAGTAGATTAGGCTCAATATTAAGGTTATTTAGTTTTAATAACAGGAGCCTTTGACACACCTTATCGAAAGCTTTACTAAAATGTAGATATATACACTCGGCTAGTGATGATTGGTCAAGGATACGGTGTAACCCATGTGTAAAACGTATTAGTTGAGTTTCGCATGAGTAAAATTTTTGGGAACAGTGTTGTGCCAATGAGAAGAAAGCGTTTGATTCAAGAAAATTAACAAGATTTGTAAATATTATACGTTCGAGCATTTTGAAACACGTGCCAGTTAAAGAGATGGGACGATAGTTGAGGGGAGATGTTCTGCTGCCCGACTTGTAGATCGAAATCACCTTCATGATTTTCCACTCTTTCGGTAGGGTAGATTGGTCATAAGATTGTTGGAACATTTTTGTTAGCATAATGGAAACATAGGCTGAAGTTTATTTTTTTTCAAGAACTGAGCATTAGTAATATCACAACCTGGAGCGGAATGAAGATTGAGGTTATCAATAAGTCTAATGACACCAAAAGTATCAAATAATATTCGCGTCATATATAGTTGCATAGTGGCGATTATGAGTTGTGGGCAGGAGTGCACCAAATTTGACAGAGCAGTTATCAGCAAATGAATGGTTAAGAATAGTGACAACAAGGTCTGAAGGAATAGGGTCACAAGAGGAGTCGGTTAGGACGATATTTACTTCATTCGTGGGAATAATCACGCGGCAAAATTTTATATTACTTGTTGAGCATAGACGGAAGAATCTGTGTGTGAAAGTGTTTCTTTGCGTGTTTAATTGCCAGCACGTATGCCTCGGATTCAGCCGAGTACGAAGCTTAGCGTTCTCTAGTGGGGGAAAGCTTAGCGATGCGATAAAGTCGCTTCTTTTTATTAGATAAGCGCTTGATAAGATTGCTATACCAGGGAGAATTAGTGTGGTTAATGATGGTGCGTCGAGGAATGAACCGTTCAGTGAGCTGGTCCACTTTGGCCGAAAACATGTTCCAGTTAGTTTAAACAGTACAACTGTCAAAGCCATCAAGAAAAATGTAAATAAAAGCATAGAGTTCAGTGTTTATTGCCTGAATATTGGCTCGCTTATAATCGCGTATCGCTGTTACCTTTTTGTTAAATTCTGGACAAGTTAACTTAATTAAAAAGTTAAGGAGAGGTGATCGCTAAGGCCAGGCAATATGATTTTATTTCGTCACCAGAGAGGTATACATTCATTAGATGGTTGGCAGTCAAGAAAATATAAAAATTGCCGGGTCCGCACCGCCTATGGCACAATGGGGTTAAACAAATAAAAAGAAATACTGAGGCACGATGCAATAAAATTAATTATAAAATTCGCATAGCAGGAAAGAAACTGTTTTATCATAGCGCTAACTGCCTAGGGAGGGTCGGGCTTGGGGGCGTTTGCAGAATTTTTGAAGGACTATAGACACCCATTTTTTTTCTTGCGTATTTTCTTCTTTGAAATGGTGCGTTAGATATTAACGTACAGATCACCGCATAATGTTCGCCTACGGCTGCTAAACAATTTATAACTGAATTTTTCTTGACGGTGTATCGGTTTCGGTCTCATCAACCGAAAGATGGCTGCGATGTGTGGGTGACCGTGGGATGACCTTTAGGTCACGCGAGGCAAAAAAAAAAAGCAATAGAACTGCTGAAACGTCGTTCGTTGTCATTCCAGCTTTTCCAGTAGGCTGCTGTATGTGCTCGAGTGAATTAAAACTGCGTATCAGCGTTTATATTGCACACTTTTTCGTGCCTCAAGTGACCTAAATTTTGGTCAACTGAACGTCACAGCCATCGTTCAGTGATTCAGCTGATGAAATCAAAACCGCTGGTGAGAAAAACTACAGATATAAATTATTTAGCGGTCGTAGGCAAATACCACGAGGTGGTCCATGTAGTATGGTATTTCCCTGAGCATGATTTGAAAGAAAAAAAAACACGCAACTAAAATTAGGTGCCTAAGATCTGTAGAGTAGTTTTTTAAGATACATGTTCAACTAAACGGGGTGTTTCACCTAACACGTTATACAATTTTTAAAAATAGGTCTTTTGAGTAAGGAGAGCACTTTTTTTTTGGCATAGAATTGTCAGTGGTGTAGTACATCAGAATACAGCTAGGACGTGTTAACTAATATTGAATAGCTAACTTTTTAACTATTGCTGTTGGGCTCCTTAATTATTGAGAGGCGTGTAGTCCACAGTAGTACCCATATCAGTTTTTAGAATTAAAAAACGCGATTACCGTAGGCGCTGTGGCCCGACAAATTTTGGCGACAACGCGCCAAAACACACGCGCTTTTGAGAAGCTTGCGGGCAAAGCAACCTCTCCAGTGCGCGTAACTCGTCGAAATAGACGAAATTTGTTGGGCCTTAGCGCGGATCGTAACTGCATTGTCGAAATTCTAAAAACTGATATAGGTATTACTTACGGTGAACTACACGCCTCTCAGTATAATTAAGAGGCCTAACAGTAATAGTTAAATGTTAGCTATTCAGAATTAGTTAACCAGCCATCTAGTTAGCACGTCTTAGTTGTATTCTGATGTACTACACCGCTAACAATGCTAAGGCGCAAAAAGCGCTCTTCTAACTCAAACAGCCTATTTTTAAAAATTGTGTAAACGTAGCAGTAATAATAAAAAGAAGATACTGAAAGTGAAAGTGTACAGGCTTTGCATATTTGATTATACTAGTTATGAGGTCACGATAAATTACAAAAGTTTTTACATGATTTTGGTTAATATTTTATTGAAGGAAAATTGTAAGAAATGCGACTTAAACGGCATATTAACTTCGGCTGTTTCATTATGCAATAGTCATGGGCATCCAAGATCTATAAATCATTTACATAATTTTGAGGTACAAAGAGTAGAATGGGCACGAAAAAGAAATGAAAGACAGCTGGCCGCCCGCGCCAGGTTTGAGGTACAGAAATTAGGATGGGTGAGTAAAAGAAATAATATTAATATTGCCCAGCCCGCACTGCTTAAAGAACAATGGGCTAGTTTTGAGGTGCAGTGGCGAGTAAATAATCTGCATTGGTTAAGCTTGTGGCCTGACACGAATAATTAAGTGAGAAGCTGACGCCGGTGCTCGGTTTGGCCACGAAGTCTATCACGCTCGCTTCCGGCTTCACGCACGGCTTTGTCTTATCGCCGCTCACGTTTTCCCTCCCATTTAGGAGTAGAAAACTCGTTAGCTTCGGTTTCTACTACTTCAGCACACCAAGTGACTGGAATATTAATCATGTTTGAAAAAGAATAATTCCTTTAAATGTAGCATTCGTGCTTTATTCTGACACACACGGACAATAAATTTAGGAAGCGGGCTTAATTTTTTTGCAATTGTTACGTTTTCGCTATAGTTCCCTAAATTTACACTGCTTCATCGACGCACAATTTTCTTGTATTTTGGACAATGAGAGCGCATGCATCTGCTGCAAGGCTGCGGCATTGGCCGAATTGTCCAAGGCTGCTCTGTTTGAGGCACCATGGTTGGAATCCCGCTCGCGGATAAAGTTTTTGTGCGAAATTACTACTTCACTAGCCTTCCTGAAAAGAAGCCTCCACCTTTGACCCTTAAAGGGGCTCTGAAACACCTTCCGATGAGACCACATCAACTCGTTCAATCGCTGCATTGTGTTGCGATGAACACCTGCGCCAAATAATGCACTTCTACACGCATCAGAGAACCCACAATCACGCGACATGCAGTCTACTGTTGCACATTAAGCTAAACGTGTTTATAAACAGTTGTTCGCTGTGGTAGACGGGCATATAAGTGGCATATTCAGGAGCGTGAATGCTGAGCAGCATCACTTTGACCGGATAGACCATAAGGTGCAACGAATGCTGCCTTTTTTCGCGGTCCATATTGTCTTCATAGATCTGCCACAAAGGGGGGCAGGAAAATCAATAGATAAAATCATTTCTATCGTCGTGACAACTTTGAAACGTTTATTTCAGCAGAAAAAAGGCAGAAAAGCATCCATCTCCTCACTTTTATTTCTAAAGTAGCATCAATAAATAAATACACACCGTGAACGTTTTGTCATATAGATGAACGTCTGAATGACAGTGTGCAAGTGCAAGAAGCAAATAAATTGCCCTGTTGCATCGGTCGCCATTGACGGCGGGAGCATCCCCCATGAGAGCGGTAAACATATAACATATAAGCGGCACAAAGACAAACACGAAGACAGCACAGAAACACATACTGAACCAACTTTTCAGACTGCTAGTTGTTCGAAACAGGTTACGTCCCAGAAGTCCTGGGGGAGGCTCCGTAGATCCCGCAATGTCCTTCTGGGACGTAACCTCTTTCGAACAACTAGCAAATAAATTGTCAAGAGAACTTAGTCTGAACATGCAAAAGCACGTGTATCAATATGTGCACATACTTCCAAGTTCCAAGTAGGAGGCCAATCTACCACTAGTTGCCGTGAACGCTTCAATCCCGAGTATAGTAATGTCGCGTTCCTGACGCAGCTGGTTGTGAAGGGGTCTCGGTGAGGACCACACAGCTGCATTCTGGGAACGTCCGAGCAAAGAGGGGCAGCAGGCACGCACACACTTTGTTGACGCTTGGTCAGCCAGTGCAGCACACACTGTTGTTGCGACTGAAAGAAAGAAGTGCACGAGTCTGCCCACCGGATAGCTGGGCCACAATCACTGCAACGCGCAGACAGGAGAGTTCATAAGAGAGACGTGAGAGGAAAGGTTGAAAGAAAAAATTAGCTGCGGTTTAACTATTGCTGAACCTGGTTAGAGTGCGAAAGCTTTGGCGTATCGGGCAAGTAGGCGCGGCTTGGCGTCTGTAATGCTGAGTGCGTTCCGCAGACTGGATATAGGCGGCGCGCCCACCCTGCCACCCTGGAAGGTGGCAGTTAAATTAATGGTTCATCGCGAGAGGTTGGTCACCCAGTAAACGCTGCGGCCTATTTTACCGCCCTCTACCGGCGAATCGAAAGGTCAAAGGTCAAGTAGCCACACGACCTCTGGCTTACTTGAAGGCAAACCGGCAACGCACGGCGAAATCGGCTTTACCTAACGTAGTGAAGTTTTCGCTTCAAAAGACGTATACGCACGTCGCAGCAACGACGTCGGACGTTCCCCCCAAACGACAGCCCCTACTCACGCACACGTACTGAACGCATTCTGCACTGAAGAGGAAGAGCTTGTTGCACCGAACGCCACCAACAACGCTGCATAAAGCGCGAGCGTTGCACCAAACGCTCGCCAGCGTTGTACCTAATGTGCTCACATATCCGTTCAGTTGTTGCACTGGCAGCGCAATGCGAGGACAGACAGGCAGAAAAACTTTATTGCTGCAAGTGAGTTTTAGACCCTGCTGGGTCCCTGGGCCACTGCGCGGTCCTGCACTGCATCACGTTGGTCACGTCGGGACATGACGTCGGCAGCCCGAGTCACCGTAGCAAGCCGCGATGTCGGGTCTGCAGACGTGAGCAGGACCTCCCAGCTCGAGATGTATGTGCTGTCCCTGCGGGAGAGGGTCAGCAGGGCAGCCGAAAAGGATGTGGGAAAGTGTGGCGTGGGGGTCACCGCATAGGGAGCACGCAGGGGAAGGGCCACAATAGTCAGTAACAGCTGAGGGGATGACAGAGAGCGGGTCTGGAGGCGTCTGAAGAGGATCTGTTGGGAGTGCGTAAGAGAGGGGTGGGGAGGGGGATAAGTCCGACGGTCCAAACGGAGTATTTGCGTGAGCTCTGCAAAGGTGTGCGCCCGCTCCCTCAAGAATCCTGGATCGAGACTGTCCTGAGCCCAGCAAATCAAACCTCGGGCTAATTCATCGGCAGTCTCGTTTCCAGGGTTCCCAGAATGAGCCGGCACCCACTGGAGCTCTAGTCTGCGCGGTAAATTTTGGGAAGGGGTGTTCAACAATTACCAGGCAGGGTTGTGAATCCTGCCCCTGGCAGCAGAGCCGTTTTGGAGTCGCTGAAGATGTATTGGGCGCCCGAATGTGCAAGGGCTAGGGCGATGGCGGTCTCCTCTGCCTCCTCGGGCGTAGAGCCCGAGGGAAGACGGTGAGTTAGGGGGTGGGGTAGGGTTGGATTGTAGGCAACTGCTACCGCTTCATGCGCTCTACATGCGGCGTCTACCCAAACGGCATCGTGGGCTTGCCCGTAATACTTATGGAGGGCACTAGCGCGAGCTACGCGGCGAAGGTATATGATATTGGGGATGGACGTTTCGAGGAAGGGGTTTCACAACGAGAGGTGTATGGATGTGTCGATAGATGGCTATAAGGATTGACTGGTTAGCGGGTATGTTTAATCGAAGGGAGGAGAGTATATGGCGGCCAGTGGAGCTCGCGGCAAGTCTAATGTACTGTGTCCGATGGTGCGCGTCTAGTTCCTGAATGGTGTTATGCATGCCTGGTGGAAGGAGTTCGGCTGTGCTAGCGCTACAAGGTAGGTTTAGGGCTGCCTTAGTCGCAAGGCGGATCATGGAGTTCACGCGTTCGGTTTCCGTGCGGTTCAATTTAAGATGTGGGGTTGCGTATTGAATGCGGCTAAGCGTAAATGCATGCACTACTTTCATGTTGCCCGCTTCGTCTAAACCCTTGTTAAGGGAGGATACTCGACCTAGAAGGTGCAACACGGGTTTGCGTGGCGGCCTTGAGTCTTTTAAGGGTTTGTTCATTTCGTCAAGAATCCTGCGAGTGGAGGCCAAGGATGCGGAGGGCGGATGTGATGGGGATAGGGGATCCTTTTAAAGCGATTTGGATGGGCGAGTTAGCGCCAGATTTTGGTCTATTTAGGAAGAGCGCGGACTTAGAGGGGAACATTAGAGCCCGATGGATGGCGGGTGATAGGAGATAGTGTCTGCTGCTAACTGAAGAGTCTCCTCAATTTCCCCGTCAGAGCCATGAGTGGTCCATGTGGTAATATCATCAGCGTACAGGGTATGTTTTAGGCGTGGGATTAGAGCCAGTTTGTGAGCTAAAAAAATCGGAGAAAGGACCGCCCCTTTAGAGATTCCGAGCTCTCCGAGTGTATAAAGGAATGTGGTAATCTGATCTGCGTGGCCCGAGAGAAAGGCGCGAGCGTAGTTGTAGGTTTTAGGGCCTACCGGTAGAGCCTGCAGTTCAAGTGAGATGGCATCCTGTCGAATGCTGTCAGATGCCTTGGTGAGATTAACTGCCAGGATAGGTTTAGTGTGGCGGGGGATGGTACCATCAAGCACGTCATGCATAATTTGAAGTAGGGCATCCTGCGCACAGACAGATGCGCATGAAAGCCGAGCATACTGTGGGGGAAAAGGCGTTGTCTTCCATGTACGTTGCTAGCCGAACAAGAATTACGTGCTCGAAGACCTTGCCTAGACGGATGTAAGGGAAATGGGGCGGATGTTGTCTAGGGTGATAGGCTTGTGGGGTTTTGGAATAAATATGATTTTTCCATGCTTCCACGAGGCAGGGAGAGTACCCACCTCCCAACAATCGTTAAAATAGTTGACTAAGTCAGAGATAGAAGCATCGTCAAGATTCCAGATAGCTGCATTGGTAATTTGATCGTCTCCGGGTGCGGTATTCCGTAATTTCAATAGGGCGGCGCGAAATTCTGATACTTTAATAGGGCGTCAAGCTCGGGCTGGGGTGGGCCCGCGTAATCGGGGTACTTGCAAGGGAGACCGGGGGGGTGGGTATAGGTGCATTTCACCTGCGCGAGGAAGGCGTCGGTGTTCTGTCGATGGTTGTGAGCGAGGCGGCGAATGCTAAGGCGCGTCTGGGATTTGGATTGCGTGATATAGGATGTGCCGTAACAGGTGCCAAGCGCGGGTTGTGGAGAGAAATTGCCTCTGAGGCCGTCACAAACCTGAGCCCAGTTAGCTTTGCAAAGAGTGGCACTACAGTGTTCTATTTGGGATTGAATCTGGGCAAGTTTGAGTTTTCGTCTCCTATTGGGCTTCTGAGTTTTCCACCTTTGCGTTCTGTTGTCCTGTGCTTGGAGGAGGTGGGCGAGCTTACTGTCAAAAACAGGGGTGTCTGGGGTAGAGTCGAGCCTTTGAGTGTGTTGGCGAGTGTCTTTCTGCAACTGAATAATCCAGGTGTCTAGGTCGAAGGGGGCCTGTGTTGGCTGCGCTTGCCTAAATTTGCGGAGCTCGTCCCAATTAGGGTGCATAACGGTAAATTTGCGCTGAGGTCAGCGATAGTTTAGCGTTATGCGAATTAGGTGGTGATCGCTGCCTCGTGTGGATAGCATAAATATTCTTTCCCACTGCAGGTAGGCCAAGTTGATGGCCCCGCTGGAAAGCTTGGCAAGCACCGTGACTGCATGGATCCGCTTTGAAGACGCACATGTGCATAGCGGACGTTGTTAATTTATTTATGTATTTATTCATTTATTTTTTACAATACCCCTAAGGGCCCTCGTGCGAAGGTATTATATAATGGGCGGGGGGGGGGGGATTCAAGCATATAAATAAAAATACGGCACAGGCACTTGAAATAAAACAACAAACTCAAAATAAGATACTCAGTAATACTATAATGCACATACAACAAAATACAAAATTTATTATTCCATGGTTTGCTTTAACAAATGCTGAAAGGTAATACAATAATGCACATACAACAAAATACAAAATTTGTTATTCCATGGTTTGCTTTAACAAATGCTGAAAGGAGGAGGAGGAGGAGGAGAGGTCTGCCTGGTTGTTGGCCTGGCATGTTACTCCAGGTGAGGGTGAAAGAAGAGAAGATTAGAGAAGAGGATGGTGAAAAAAAGAGGAAAAGAGAAAAGGAAAGGGTGAATGGTGAAATCAAGCACACTCACGCACTCACAAACACACAGACAGACATACCTAGCTTATTGTCAAAGAGTGTACACCAAACCCGTGTCTCTTAAAAAAAATCCCCTAAAAATGCTTTTGTCCCGCGCACACCCTAAGCCGCGTCCCTCCAGGGTCCAAGGACATGCTCCAGGTGCACGGGGCAAAGTGTACAGGGCAAGTGCACGGGGCACGGGGGTAAGTTAACCTCAGTAGCTATGTGTGATGGCAGGTTGTTCCAGTCTATTATGGTGCGAGGAATGAATATTTCGCGTAAAGCGATGAACGGCACGTTATACTTTTTATTTTGTTATCGTGGTCGCGGCGAAGAAAGACTGCAGGGGGTTGGCAAAATGATGTCATCGTGGAGGGTGGGATGATGATACAATTTGTGAAATAAGGTTAGGCAAGCGAAATGGCGTCGACATGATAGTGGTTCCAACTCGGCACGTTGTGTTAATGCTGTGACACTAGTGAATTGTGAATAATCTGAAACGATGAAGTGAACAGCACGGTTTTGCAGGGGTTCGATGTTGTTTATGACGGATGCTTGTTGGGGATTCCATATGGCAGAAGCGTAGTCAACCTTCGGACGGATTATCGTGATGTTAGCAAGCTTTTTTAAGTCTTGAGGCGCGTGTTGGAGATTACACTTAAGAAGACCGACTGCGCGGTTTGCTGATGCTAATTTGTGTTAATATGGTATTGCCAAGTTAATTAGGTCAGACTGAAAGTGAACTTGTAAGTTCTACGCTAACATTATTGAGAAAGTAGGCTGTAGGAATTCGAGTGGAGCGGTTAGCAAATGAAATTAACATTGTTCTAGATGCATTTAGAGACTTTAGCCAGGAGAAACACCAAGTCGTTACAGCGTCAAGATCAGATAACTACGATTTCGACTTCGTAATTTTGGTTCTAATTTGGGAAGTCCGCTTACTACGAATTTCGGACAGAAGGAACGTGATCCGCGCGCTGTCAGGTTCGTAATAAGTGGGATCGACTGTATTCAAAGCGGTGTACCCACCCCTGCTTACTCTGTACATGGCGCTTGGAGTACATAACCTCTCTCCAGGTAACACCGCAACGTTACATACGTTAAAACGTAGCTTTCTTTTTGTTTAGTAGAACGTTAATACATTCTTCCCAATAACCTTTTCTATCTACCGAAACGCTACAAATAAACGCTGGAATAACCTTTTCGTAACCTTGTCGTAACATTTAGACAATATAGTATGTGCAACTTTCGCTTAAATGGTAACTTTGCAAAAACTTGGCCTGCCAATTCTGATCCGTACACAACTTTAATAAACATATGTTGCAAGAAGCACGAGGCAACGAGTTATATACGCACTAGTTTACATTGGAACTAATACAAGCAGCTCGCACACTCACCTTCAGAAGAACAGCATGAACTCAACCTTATATAACCAGCCGAGAAAGGTACCTTATGTGGTGGCGGTGGATGGATAGCATGTAATGTTTTTGCAATTAAATTTTGGCCCTGTGCATGCAGTCTACGGCAGGCATCACCTGAGACATTTACTTGCAAAGTACTGCTACTAGAAATACATAATTGCACAAACAGTGAGAAAAGTTTCGAGACATAACACTCGAAAATATTGGTAGTTATTTTGGTGTTATTTCAACATTATAATTTGTAATGTTTTTTATAGTTGATTTGTACATAACAGTGATAGTCCGAGCACATCACTACACACGAATTACTCCAAAAGGGAGCCAAAAGAGAGTAAGCCGTCCTTTAGCGCACTCCGTTAGAGCTAGACAGGGTATGCTGCCCATACCATGGGGCAGATTTCCACCACTAAAAATACGGAATACTTATGGTTGGCCACGGAGACATTCCCTCTGCAAAAAGATGCGAAGTTCGTGCAGTTCGACGATTTTACCCGACGTTTCAATCCCTATTTGCTAATCTCTCCTTTGCCAACAGTAAGCATATACCGCATATTTAGCGATCTCTACCCCGGTATTTGGCTAGCATATCCTGCCCCTAAAAGGATGTGAGCTGGAGGACAGCTTACTCCCTTTTTACTCCCTTATTGGGCAGTTTCTGTTTACAGCGCAGCATTAGCATAATGCTTAATCAGAATGTTAGTATAAAGTTTGCCACGGAAGGAGGAGGAGGAAAATTATATCAAAAAAGAGAGGGAGTTGTTCGAGCTTACGGATGGGGTCCTTATTCCGGGGCTTACTGGCTTGAGCTGCCCTACGCACCCGTTGGATGAGGGCCCGTTGGTCTTCTGGGTTATCGCTGGTCAGCAGCGCCTCCCACAGCTCAAAAGACGTGTTGTGCATCAGCAGATTTATTTTCCACTCCGGAGAGCCCAGCACATCGAATTCAATGCTCGAATTTTCAGGTGCTCAGCGGCGCACCTTATCATTTAGAACACCTATGCACAAGCTGTAAATAACCCAAATATTTATTAAGCTGATGTGTTTATTGCCCCAAAGCATAAAATGGAATAACTATATAAATATGAAGAGCATGCTTCATCTAATGAAGTAAAGAAGGCTGCAGGCTGCGCTGGCCTAGTAGTTTGGTCGTCCGCCTCGGCTGCGGGAGGTGGCAGGATCGAAACCCATCGACGGGTACCCACCGAATGGGTACAGGCGCACCCCGACCTGGCGACCGGTTCGTTCGTGAGGTGCATTCCTGGGAGAGGCTCCGTATATCTCGCTGCGCTCTTCGGAGCATACATTCTGTTTCGAACAGCCGCCTGAAAAGTTGCCAGTTCAGTCCATGTATTTGTCGTTGTGCCGCCGTGATGTTCGATGATAGCCCTCCCAGGAGTGATGCCTACGTCACGTATACCGAGCAGGCACGGAGACTAACCCTGTCCCTGGGTCCCTCTGTCTCAGCGGCTCACTGTCCAGCGAGTGACCTGTTGAGTCCAGGTGTTGGATTCTCGTTAGCTTCGGCTTCGGCTTCTCAGGAAAGGTACACAAGGTACTCAGGGCATGGAAACAAGTCTTGGGAGTGAGGCAAGTTCCGATTACACAAGATTCCGGAGCTAGAGAACCGTTAACCCGAATTCTCCGAAGCTCAACCTCCTCTGCACAGGTAATTAAGAACACGGTCTTAAACGTTTTTATTGCGATAGCAGTTATAGTGGTCATTCCCCGCATTTAGCCGTTCTTCCGTTTGTTTGTTTGTATGTATGTATGTATGTATGTATGTATGTATGTATGTATGTATGTATGTATGTATGTATGTATGTATGTATGTATGTATGTATGTATGTATGTATGTATGTATGTATGTATGTATGTATGTATGTATGTATGTATGTATGTATGTATGTATGTATGTGTGTCTGTATGTATGTATGTATGTATGTATGTATGTATGTATGTATGTATGTATGTATGTATGTATGTATGTATGTATGTATGTATGTATGTATGTATGTATGTATGTATGTATGTATGTATGTATGTATGTATGTATGTATGTATGTATGTATGTATGTATGTATGTATGTATGTATGTATGTATGTATGTATGTATGTATGTATGTATGTATGTATGTATGTATGTATGTATGTATGTATGTATGTGCGTGTGTATGAATGTTCGTTTGTTCGTTTGTTTGCTTGCTTGTTTGTCTAAAGCCCGCTTTGTGGCAGGCTGCCCACCTGTTCACCGGGTTGTGGGAAACCTTCCAGCTGTATACGATAGACACTGCCCACCGTGTCAGGTAGCAGTTAAATTTATGATTGGTCGCGAGAAGTTGCTCGGGAAGAGCAAGCTGGGTCTCGCAAGCCTCACCGATGACAACACCTGCTATCCCAGCTAGGCAGTGGCTCATCGTTTTACGGCTGCACCACTGCCGCAGGAGTAATACGAGGACCTCCAGGGATCTATTAATGTAATGTACAGAATGATTATTTCCGCATATACGGATATTAACCCATTATCGCTATCCGAACAACTTCCATCGGCGAACAATGTATCCGAGCACCGGAACCTAACTGAAAACAGAAGTCCTCGCGAACCTGATTCCCATTTGGCCTAACTACGCAAACCGACCGTTATTTTTTTCTTCGTCTCAGTCGGCTATTGGAAGCAGACAGCCCCCACGATCCAACGACCCACTCTCGATCAGCACCGACCTAAAGACAAGGCGAGGAATTGCTCGCATGCATCGTAGAATCTCCCAAAGGCAGTAATTACCCCCTCTTTCGGGAGTTTCAGCACTCAAATCCGTCTAAAGCGTAGGTAAGGGGTTAAACAGTGGCTTCCGCGACTGCCGCAGGCTACAGGCCCTTATGGAACAAGTGGTGTTGACGAGGTTTGATGTTCTGCCTGTGCCCCGCGACGCAGTCGGCGCGTGCGTGCGGGAAGATCATGATTGCGCCAATGCAATGAAACCGTGAATAAGCAGTACGGCTCCGTTAATGAAGAGCGCTCCTGCGTGTAATTTTCACGCGCAGTTCGCGCGAACGCCTGCTCATGACAATCGGCAGTGACTGAAAGAGAATGGTGGTTTGAAGCTACGTGCAGTCGTCGACTATTGGTGGGCACTAGACGTGCGAGAAAAAGGTGAGGTAGGTGCAGAGCACCTGTGTTGAGAGAGGCAGCTGCTTTTACACGGTGAATGTCGTTCCCTTCTCCACGTGTTTTAACGCGCCAACCTGTGCAATTCATAATATTTCCACGAACAGACAATGCATCGCTTCAACGCATTCGTCTCTCTAGATAAGTATGACAACAAAACTAGAGACGTAACAGTGACGTCGCAGCATTGACTATTAGGCGAAGGAGAACGATTTCCTTTCAATGATTCTAACGATAAACGACACTGAGTAGAACCTGTATACGCACGGCGGAAGAAAGGTTGGTTCAGTGTAAGATATTTCAAAATGGTTTGCCGGCACCTCAACTGGAAAACATTTTTTTTTGAGGCGGTACTGATCAGTTATTCTGACGCATATCCGCATCGTTCCACCGAATACGCTGTGGTTGTCAACGTATAGCCACCTACCTCGGCTCTGGAGTTCCGTATACGTTTCACAATCGCCCTTGGCCCCTGTGAGTATTTCTCACTCAGCAAATGAAGTATTAGGAAGTTGATTGCAAATCAACAAATAACATACCTGAGAGGTTTCAGTTACTTGAAAATATAAATCGCAATAAAGCAATACAGGTCTTAATTAGATGAAAACAGGCATATGCTTTGAACGGAGGGTCATCAAACGTGCGTTATAGGCAGCTGCCTTGAAGCTCACGCGTCTGGCGGCGCTTGTCTACAGATCGATTTAAGTTGCCGCGATGCCAGTGCAACTGTACAAGGGCGGTAGTAAACCCTATTTGGTCGCGAGGTGCCAGTCCAGAACACCAAGACTGCATACACGTATGGTATGGATGTGAGGGTTCTAATTTTGTTCTTTAAATGAGACTTCTATGCCTGGCGGCAGCGCTAGGAGGTCTCGTGATCCTTAGAGACGATGTCCTCTTCAGGAATAATATATTGTTGGGGCGCAATATTGAGACTGGGACTCGAAATGCCTGTAGGCGTAGGCACCTTCATGCTGAGGTAGCCAAATCTGTCATCAGTGGCGCGATGTCAACGCAGCCTCGGATGTCTCTGATATTTTGATCCACTTGGTTCCCCCACTTCGTTTTCATGAGGTGCAAAAAGCGTTTCTGCTGTAAAGATGTAGAAGGTCCAAAAAAACTGGCTTTGGTGTCATTGTTCTTTTTTTGCGTCATTAGGGGTGGCAAAGTCAGCAAATTGTCTTTTCTATAGTTTAAAGAAATTCGCAACCCCGAGTTTCCGCAGCAGGACGCGTGCATGTTCCTGTTGAGCCCCCTTCTTTCAGATTCACGAGATCGGATAAATGCTGTGAGTGTGTGGGCAAGGAACAGCGGTTCCAATGGGAAGGCTCACAATCCTTTCTGCTTCCTTGTTCCACAGATCCCTGTCCTTCTGGGCACGTGGTTATATGCGCCTGCTCGTGGACATACCGGCACTGCCGCATGGCCACCATGTTCCATAACCCCACTTACCAGTGTCAACCCGCCAAAGGCCAACAAGACAGCGGATAACCTCCTTTCTTCAGGCGCATCTTCGCTATCGACGTCACCACACGTCAAAGAAACGTCATCAGCGGCAGCCGAACCGACTATATAAAAGCCTTTTTTTCAAACGACTTCTTTCCTATCGTTTAAAAAAATTAGCAATCCGTATAACCCGGAGCGGGGAAGGAAGGCCAGCTACAATGCTAAAGCCTGACAATCTGTTCTGCTTCCTTGTTTTCCACATGGGGAATGGCACTTCCTTACGTATGAGGCGTACTTGCAATGTTGGTACGCTGCTTTTTCCTTTGCCCACTTGCATTCGTTTCAACGATGTGTAAATACTTTCGCGTTGTAAAGCTCATTCTCCATGCGCAACAAATGCCGAAGAGTCTCTCTAATCGTAGCTCACTCCCTATGGTGCGCATCGTCTGGGCTCCAGGCATTCTTTCCCGGCAACGAGCGCGCACACGCACTAGCCCGAGAACTTACAGGCCGGGCGCCAGGCGACGGGCGTTCAGACCTCAACGACGCACTTCCGGTAGAACCACTCACATACTCAAATACTACATACGCAGCCCATCCCTACCAAGGGCGGAGGCCATGGCGTGGTGCCAGCTAACAGACCGACTCCTTCTCAACCTCCACCCCAAGCGTACCTTCTTCCCTTCACAATACCCCCCTCACTGCCAATCATGCAATCGCACCCAACCCACTCTATACCACTCCATCTGGGAGTGCCCTAAGCACCCCGCTCCCCCTCCTCGGCAGCCACCCATACCCCACCCCACTACCTACCTCCTCATTGGAAGCTGCTCTATCCAGCTCTAGCCTGGGCGATCAGCAGCGACTGACTGCACAGCCCGCAGGATAGCAGAAGCTACCGGAGTCCACGGCTGAGGATCCCGCCTACGAGGACCGGCCCCCCAGTCACCCTTTCTAAATAGTGTTTTCCTCCTTCACCTCTTTTTTAATGTTACTGAATGACACTGAGTTGAATCCCAGCTGAGGACACCCCGCGTCTAACTTTAAATGCCGACCTGCTTGCTGCACTTGCTGCACTACTATACTATCTGCTATGCTATGCCCATCCCGCTGTGCTAATGGATAGATTAACCCAATGAAGGCAAATCAACTTGAACAGCACAGTGTCCGACGCCGTTACCAGGCTTCCCACAGTCCAGTTCCAAAGTACAGGGTGCGTCAGAAATTCTCAGGCCACAAGGTCTGCATTTCAGCTGTATATTCTGCAACTTAAGACCCGAATGAAGGTGCCAGTGTTGATGATGATGATATTTTATTGCGCATGGGCTCCTGTGGAAAAAAAAAACACCATGAAACCAAGAAGTTTTCGTCTATACTCTATTTCAATTTCAATTTATTGCGGACATAAATGCATGACAAGAAATATGTCCACGAGGTAAGGCACAAAGAGACTGATATATATATATATATATATATATATATATATATATATATATATATATATATATATATATATATATATATATATATATATATATATATATATATATTATATATATATATATATATATATATATATATATATATATATATATATATATATATATATCCTGACGAGGCCTTCACCCCTAACGTACACATCTGGCCCGCACATCACTAAAGCTGTGTTGGAGACGATGAAATTTGCAGAGATAATTTGCAGCGATCAGTTTAACATGCATTTTTCTGGCTTCGGGTGCCTTTATACTGGCCGCGAAACAGCACAAGCCTCGAAATGTACTACGTCATACATGCCGTCGACTTACAGCGTTCTTTTCTTGGCGCCTACTTCAGAGGAAGAAATAGCATCGATTGTAAACGCGCTGAAAGGCACATGTTCGCCCAGAAACGATGAAATCAGCTATCTTCCTGTTCAGGCAGCTATCTCTTATATTTCTGATCCACTTACCTGCATTTGTAACAGAATGCTAGTGACTGGCAGGTTTCCTGATAGAATGAAATTAGCACGAACACAGCTACATTTAAAGGTGGTCGCAAAAATGACCTAAATAATTACAGACCAATATTGGTATTGCCGCTTTTTTTTCTAAAATAGAAGAGTGCGCGATTGATAAAAAGATTGTATCATTGTATCATTGTATTATACAAGTTAAGACATAGTCTCTAAACAGCAGTTTGGTTTTTAGTCGGGAAAATTGACTAAATTGGCATTACTGCGTATAAAAGAAATAATTATTGACAACTTTGAACAGCGGCTTCTTACAGCGGGAATTTTTTTTGACTACCGAAAAGCGTTTGATTCTATTAAACGCCGAATCTTGCTACAAAAGTTAGCTGCATATGGTATCCGTGGGCTGGCACTTTCATTAATAGAGCTACCTTGGAGGCACACTGCAATACACACGGCTTCACGAATTCCCGTCAGGTTTGGGGGATATAAATTTTGGTGTCCCACAAGGATTAATTTTAGGTTCCTCAACACTGGCAGCTTCCTTCGGGTCTTAAGTAGCAGAATATACAGCTGAAATGCAGACCTTATGGCCTGAGAATTTCTGACGCACCCTGTACTTTGAAACTGGACTGTCGGAAGCCTGGTAACGGCGTCGGACACTGTGCTGTTGAAGCTGATTTGCCTTCATTGGGTTAATCTATCCATTAGCACAGCGGAGTGGGCATAGCATAGCAGATAGTATAGTAGTGCAGCAAGTGCAGCAAGCAGGTCGGCATTTGAGTAAGACGCGAGGTGTCCTCAGCTGGGATTCAGCTCAGTGCCAATCAGTAACATTAAAAGAGAGGAGAAGGAGGAAAACACTATTTAGAAAGGGTGACTGGGGGGCCGGTCCTCGTAGGCGGGATCCTCAGTCGTGGACTCCGGTAGCTTCTGCTATCCTGCGGGCTGCGCGATCAGTCGCGGCTGATCGCCCAGGCTAGAGCTGGATAGAGCAGCTTCCAATGAGGAGGTAGGTAGTGGGGTGGGGTATGGGTGGCTGCCGAGGAGGGGGAGCGGGGTGCTTAGGGCACTCCCAGATGGAGTGGTATAGAGTGGGTGGGGCGCGATTGCATGATGGGCAGTGAGAGGGGAAGAAGGTACGCTTGGGGTGGAGGTTGAGAAGGAGTTGGTCTGTTAGCTGGCACCACGGCATGGCCTCCGCCCTTGGTAGGGATGGGCTGCGTGTGTAGTATTTGAGTATGTGAGTGGTTCTACCGGAAGTGCGTCGTTGAGGTCTGAACGCCTGGCGCCCGGCCTGTAAGTTCTCGGGCGAGTGCGTGTGCGCGCTCGTTGCCGGAAAAGAATGTGTGTCCTGGAGCCCAGACGATAGGGAGTGAGCTACGATCAGGGAGACGTTTCGGCATTTGTTGCGCATGGAGAATGAGCTTTACAACGCGAAAGTATTCACACATCGTTGAAACGAATGCAAGTGGGCAAAGGAAAAAGCAGCGTACCAACATTGCAAGTACGCCTCATACGTAAGGAAGTGCCATTCCCCATGTGGAAAACAAGGAAGCAGAACAGATTGTCAGGCTTTAGCATTGTAGCTGGCCTTCCTTCCCCGCTCCGGGTTATACGGATTGCTAATTTTTTTAAACGATAGGAAAGAAGTCGTTTGAAAAAAAAAAAGAGGCTTTTATATAGTCGGTTCGGCTGCCGCTGATGACGTTTGTTTGACGTGTGGTGACGTCGATAGCGAAGATGCGCCTGAATAAAGGAGGTTATCCGCTGTCCTGTTGGCCTTTGGCGGGTTGACACTGGTAAGTGGGGTTATGGAACATGGTGACCATGCGGCAGTGCCGGTATGTCCACGAGCAGGCGCATATAACCACGTGCCCAGAAGGACAGGGATCTGTAGAACAAGGAAGCAGAAAGGATTGTGAGCCTTCCCATTGGAACCGCTGTTCCTTGCCCACACACTCACAGCATTTATCCGATCTCGTGAATCTGAAAGAAGGGGGCTCAACAGGAACATGCACGCGTCCTGCTGCGGAAACTCGGGGTTGCGAATTTCTTAAAACTATAGAAAAGACAATTTGCTGACTTTGCCACCCCTAATGACGCAAAAAAAAAACAATGACACCAAAGCCAGTTTTTTTGGACGTTCTACATCTTTACAGCAGAAACGCTTTTTGCACCTCATGAAAACGAAGTGGGGGAACCAAGTGGATCAAAATATCAGAGACATCCGAGGCTGCGGTGACATCGCGCCACTGATGACAGATTTGGCTACCTCAGCATGAAGGTGCCTACGCCTACAGGCATTTCGAGTCCCAGTCGTCTCAATATTGCGCCCCAACAATATATTATTCCTGAAGAGGACATCGTCTCTAAGGATCACGAGACCTCCTAGCGCTGCCGCCAGGCATAGAAGTCTCATTTAAAGAACAAAATTAGAACCCTCACATCCACACCATACGTGTATGCAGTCTTGGTGTTCTGGTCTGGCACCTCGCGACCTAATAGGGGTTACTACCGCCCTTGTACAGTGGCACTGGCATCGCGGAAACTTAAATCGATCTGTAGACAAGCGCCGCCAGACGCGTGAACTTCAAGGCAGCTGCCTATAACGCACGTTTGATGACCCTCCGTTCAAAGCATATGCCTGTTTTCATTTAATTAAGACCTGTATTGCTTTATTGCGATTTATATTTTCAATTAACTGAAACCTCTCAGGTATGTTACTTGTTGATTTGCAATCAACTTCCTAATACTTCATTTGCTGAGTAAGAAATACTCACAGGGGCCAAGGGCGATCGTGAAACGTATACGGAACTCCAGAGCCGAGGTAGGTGGTTATACGTTGACAGCCACAGCGTATTCGGTGGAACGATGCGGATATGCGTCAGAATAACTGATCAGTTCCGCCAAAAAAAAAATGTTTTCCAGTTGAGGTGCCGGCAGACCATTTTGAAATATCTTACACTCGACTAACCTTTCTTCCGCCGTGCGTATACAGGTTCTACTCAGTGTCGTTTATCGTTAGAATCATTGAAAGGAAGTCGTTTCCCTTCGCCTAATAGTCAATGCTGCGACGTCACTGTTACGTCTCTAGTTTTGTTGTCATACTTATCTAGAGAGACGAATGCGTTGAAGCGATGCATTGTCTGTTCGTGGAAATATTATGAATTGCACAGGTTGGCGCGTTAAAACACGTGGAGAAGGGAACGGCATTCAACGTGTAAAAGCAGCTGCCTCTCTCAACACAGGTGCTCTGCACCTACCTCACCTTTTTCTCGCACGTCTAGTGCCCACCAATAGTCGACGACCGCACGTAGCTTCAAACCACCATTCTCTTTCAGTCACTGCCGATTGTCATGAGCAGGCGTTCACGCGAACTGCGCGTGAAAATAACACGCACGAGCGCTCTTCATTAACGGAGCCGTACTGCTTATTCACGGTTTCATTGCATTGCCGCAATCATGATCTTCCCGCACGCACGCGCCGACTGCGTCGCGGGGCACAGGCAGAACATCAAACCTCGTCAACGCCACTTGTTCCATAAGGGCCTGTAGCCTGCGGCAGTCGCGGAAGCCACTTTTTAACCCCTTACCTACGCTTTAGACGGATCTGAGTGCTGAAACTCCCGAAAGAGGGGGTAATTACTGATTTTGGGAGATTCTACGATGCATGCGAGCAATTCCTCGCCGTGTTTTTAGGTCGGTGCTGATCGAGAGTGGTTCGTTGGATCGTGGGGGCTGTCTGCTTCCAATAGCCGACCGAGACGAAGAAAAAAATAACGGTCGATTTGCGTACTTAGGCCAAATGGAAATTAGGTTCGCGAGAACTTCTGTTTTCAGTTAGGTTCCGGTGCTCGGATACATTGTTCGCCGATGGAAGTTGTTCGGATACCGATAATAAGTTAATATCCGTATATGCGGAAATGATCATTATTTACATTACATTAATAGATCCCTGGAGGTCCTCGTATTACTCCTGCGGCAGTGGTGCAGCCGTAAAACGATGAGCCACTGCCTAGCTGGGATAGCAGGTGTTGTCATCGGTGAGGCTTGCGAGACCCAGCTTGCTCTTCCCGAGCAACTTCTCGCGACCAATAATTAATTTAACTGCTACCTGACACGGTGGGCAGTGTCTATAGTATATAGCTAGAAGGTTTCCCACAACCCGGTGAACAGGTGGGCAGCCTGCCACAAAGCGGGCTTTAGACAAACAAGCAAGCAAGCAAACAAACAAACAAATACATACACACACATACATACATACATACATACATACATACATACATACATACATACATACATACATACATACATACATACATACATACATACATACATACACACACACACACACTACATACACACACACACACATACATACATACATACATACATACATACATACATACATACATACATACATACATACGCACTCACGCACTCACGCATACATACATACATACATACATACATACATACGCGCGCGCGCGCGCGCGCGCACTCACACACGCACATACAAACAAACAAACAAAGGAAGAAGGGCTAAATGCGGGGAATGACCACTATAACTGCTATCGCAATAAAAACGTTTAAGACCGTGTTCTTAATTACCTGTGCAGAGGAGGTTGAGCTTCGGAGAATTCGGGTTAACGGTTCTCTAGCTCCGGAATCTTGTGTAATCGGAACTTGCCTCACTTCCAAGACTTGTTTCCATGCCCTGAGTACCTTGTGTACCTTTCCTGAGAAGCCGAAGCCGAAGCTAACGAGAATCCAACACCTGGACTCAACAGGTCACTCGCTGGACAGTGAGCCGCTGAGACAGAGGGACCCAGGGACAGGGTTAGTCTCCGTGCCTGCTCGGCATACGTGACGTAGGCATCACTCCTGGGAGGGCTATCATCGAACATCACGGCGGCACAACGACAAATACATGGACTGAACTGGCAACTTTTCAGGCGGCTGTTCGAAACAGAATGTATGCTCCGAAGAGCGCAGCGAGATATACGGAGCCTCTCCCAGGAATGCACCTCACGAACGAACCGGTCGCCAGGTCGGGGTGCGCCTGTACCCATTCGGTGGGTACCCGTCGATGGGTTTCGATCCTGCCACCTCCCGCAGCCGAGGCGGACGACCAAACTACTAGGCCACAGCTGCAGCCTTCTTTACTTCATTAGATGAAGCATGCTCTTCATATTTATATAGTTATTCCATTTTATGCTTTGGGGCAATAAACACATCAGCTTAATAAATATTTGGGTTATTTACAGCTTGTGCATAGGTGTTCTAAAGGATAAGGTGCGCCGCTGAGCACCTAAAAATTCGAGCATTGAATTCGATGTGCTGGGCTCTCCGGAGTGGAAAATACGCGGTTCTCGATCAACCGCGGGACTCGGTGTATATGCGACCGCGCACAGTAGCAGCTTCGGACAATCTCAACTTTATACCCTCGACCCGTAACCATCCCCACATTATCGCCGGAACTTTTCTCACCGGGACAAGGCTGAGTTTTCGTTCCGACCCTATCGAAACACAGAGGCCGCAGTATGACAACACTGCCGAAGTCGGTCGCACTGGGTCCCCAATACGCCTCGTGTTTCTAAAGTGTACGCGAGCGAACGAGGCGGTCACCTCCGGTTTCACCTCGCAGAGTGCACAAAAGTAGGCCCGCTCCGGCGGTGTTTAACGCGCTTCGCTTATATTCGAAAGAGAAAGGTTAGTTGGAGGACCAAAAGAACAGAGTTCCCAGTAGAAACAGGACGCCATCCGGAGGACCAAGTTGCAGCTGGCAAACGGGTGCAGCGGCTTCTTCAAAGAATGCGCTCTCGTACAGAGTAAATTCCTCGGAGCTGTCCTCTAAGCCACACTCACTCTCCGGCATCACCGTTGGGCGTAGGCTACGCGAATCGAAATGTTCGAGCATGGTTGAGACAGCAATCCAGTTCCTCAGCTCAGCTTCCTCCATGTCGTCTCTCTTTTGTGTCATCGTTTGTGAACACAGTGCACAGAGCAAAATGAGCTGAATCATCTCTTTTTAAAAGACTTGCTCGCAGTGCTCCCTTCTGGACGACTTGAACAAGGTGGAGCGTCGTGGGATAAGTTACCACACATACTGTGCTTCTGTGGGCAGGGAATTCGAGTTTGTTTTACTATTTATTTATTTACTAAGTGTTTTTATTTTAGTATTTAGCTGTCGTATTTTTGTTACTGTTTTTCTTATTAAGCACTGCTTAAAGGTGCACTTGTTTTATGCACATACAAATTTAACGCAGTGCGCATCTTTATAAAAATGTACTCGAAATGACTAATCGAATGCATTAAAAAGTTTGCTCATTATCTGTTTCAATTGTGCTAATCGCGCTCATGTACTGGTGTCAGACATTCGATGACTTCTGCTCAGGCATGGTTGGTTTAGGTACCGGGAAACGAAACGCTTTAAGACTGGCCCGGTATTGCACTACCTCCGGGATCGGCCTTGTCTTTAGCGCGTCTTTACTATCCTGTCTTTCTATCCCATCTTTCAACTCTCCTTCTATCTACACGTGGTAGCGATTGGGGCTCGGTTTGAGCCAGTGAGCAGGCCTGTGCACTTTCCTTTCTTTCTTCCTGGAAGCAACAGACAGACGGACGGACGGACGGACGGACGGACGGACGGACGGACAGACAGACAGACAGACAGACAGACAGACAGACAGACAGACAGACAGACAGACAGACAGACAGACAGACAGACAGACAGACAGACAGACAGACAGACAGACAGACAGACAGACAGACAGACAGACAGACAGACAGACAGACAGACAGACAGACAGACAGACAGACAGACAGACAGACAGACAGACAGACAGACAGACAGACAGACTGACTGACTGACTGACTGACTGACTGACTGACTGACTGACTGACTGACTGACTGACTGACTGACTGACTGACTGACTGACTGACTGACTGACTGACTGACTGACTGACTGACTATGAAGCTGACGAGCTCAGTCACACTGTTCTTTACATTGATAGCGCCATAGAATTGAAGCGTTTGTCAAAAATCTCATGTGACATTAAACTGTTGGCGGTAGAGGGCGCTGTCCCCTCTGGAGAGATGTCTGGGGGTGGGAGATGGGGGAGGCGCCCACCCCTCTTGCCCTGTTCCGGAGTCACTGCGAGTGGGCGATGTGAGAGTGTATGAAGGCGTGTTACAACATTAGTAACGTGCTATTTGAGAACAAGCAGCGGTGCTTGCGGAGATTAATTGCTTTGCCCATCTGGAAGGTTATTTCGTGAATGTGCCCAAGCCATGACAATTGAGAGTCACAGCATGTGCCGTTTTTGTGTTTGAACACTTTGTACTACAGTGTCATTATTCAAAAGCCGTTTTCGTTTGTTAATCGTGTGCTTTTTTTTACGGAAATACTATGTAGTTGATGTTAGTAATGTTCTCACAAATTTTTTAAATCTTCAACTGCTGATAGATCTTTTTCAGAAGCTTTCTTTGCCTTGATATACACTTCTATTGCGTTATCTGATTCATTCATTCAATGCGGCCAGAGAGGCCTGGAAACAGGCATTCGTGGACTAGCTGGTGATGATAATGGGTAGACAATGTGCAGGCACCTCTACACTGTTTCCTGAATGGTGCGATGTACGCCACTTACAGCGTGTGCCCTTCCACGTGAGGCGAGAAATGCACCCAAACTCCTGTTCATGGCCACACACAACTAACGCACCGTCACCGCAGGTCTAAAGCTGACAGAAAGGTTAGTACTCAAAGTTAGAAGTCTCATGATGCTTTAAGTCATCAAACCTGCTTCAGAAGTAACCATTTGGCAGTGCACAATGACGAATTTTACTCATAGCTTCGGAGCAGTTCTTGAAAGTTTACTGCTGTTGCTTGGTTTGCTATGATTCGTGGGCTCTGACAGAGTTGCTTCCGGTGTTTTGCCTTCTTAGCGCCTGCTTGAATGTGTGGTAGGAGGTCCTCATTCCGGTTATTTCTTGTCTTCACGGCTTCCATTCCTCATGCAGAGCTGGTAGGATGACCCTCCCATACCACAACTGGATGCAGCTGACCAGACAGCGCGGCAACAGAAACAAGATAAAAGGTGAAGGGAGGCAGAATATATTACTCGCTTCTTGTTGCCGCTGCGACAATTAAATTGACGATCGTTGCTGCCCGAAGGGCTCTTCATGCGTGGCTGAGATCAGCACAAAAGCTATTGCAGGGATCAACTCATGCGAATAGCGGTTATCCCACCTGTAAAATTCAAAATACAAGGATATGAAAAGGTCGAAAAAAATGCATTTCACTTGTCCATATGAACTGTTCAGTAACTAGGCTGCGGTCGCTACCAATCAGTACTGCGTCTTGAACACACGCAATAGGAACTTTCCAGCTAGGGCTTTCTGGTCAAGAGCATCCCGCTGTCCATGATATACTCGTATAGCCGAGATTTGTGACAGTTTCATCACTTCGATGCTTCGACGCTAAGGCATGTAGGCGCCTTTGGTGGGTTATGTGCGAGCCGACAGTGGCCCGGCCTATGATATGAGTGGAAGTAGAGCTGAAGAATTTTCTCTCGCTCATATTTTCGTGTCATCCTTTTACTTGAACTTTGTTATTTTTTGGTTATGTTGTCGTGCATTGACTCTGCGATATCTGCTGCTTGCAAAGCGCAGAATTGCTCTCGAGAAAGAGCTTCAGCCACGGGGCACCAAAGGGAAGCGCCGCTAATACCTTCTTTTACTCGTGTACTGCAGAGAATCATAAATTCGCCGTCCCCATTATCATTGTACGGCTGGCGCTTCGCTTAATGTGACCGAAACCTACGTTACACGGTGACATAAGGAATGGTAGAGTGGCTGTAGCATCAGGTAGCGCTACTACTCGGACGATGTAAACCAAAGGTCGCCTGCAGCTTATTCGAAACTACTCTCGTTTCTAGGCGAAGATGCGCTTTTTGTGCCTGTCCCGCACTGTTACAAAAAATTTTTAGACAGTCTATAGGCTGCTCAAAAGCTTCTGTATATAAAGTGTATAGACTCTCTACAGAGAAATTCTAGAGGACCGTCTATAGGCAATACAAACCGTATAGACAAACGATAGACAATCTTTAGATTCATGGTCATACCCTTTTAGTTGACTTCTGTCTATAGACAGTCTTTAAACAATGAATAGACAAAAGAGATATCTATATGAAGGTAACAGCCTATAGACTGTCTATAGACCATTTCCATAAGGGAAGCGACGAAGTGTCAGTAGCGGATCAATTGGCCTCCAAGTCCGTCCGTACTGCATAAAATATCACTGCGCAATGAAGGGCACAGTGATACTCCACATCCATGCATCTAACCCCTTCCGCCACAAAAGCCGCTCACCTCACGCACGAAGGGTCAAGTCATGTTTCACGTGAAGGTCTAAGCTCAAAGGCCAGTGAGTGAAGTAAGCGCACGTAAACAATGTTATACAACACAAATGAAGCTCACTCATTACTTGCACGCATCACTGTGCAGCCGCATGGACCCCCGTTATCCTATACATTACGGGCTCACTAACAGCCAATAGCAGCGGGCCAAGGTTGCTGGCTATCGTCACTCTGTCAGGGTCATGGAAAACGACACTGCGCTGTTACGACAGCGGAAGTGGCGCCTACGTAGCCTGCGTTCTCGCTTGTGCTGTGAGCGGTGCGCCCTAATCTGCATAAGGCGTGCTTTGGCTCCCATGCGCCGCCATCAACACACTAGGCGACAGACGGACCCGTACTGTTGGAGGCGACAGATCGAGAGGCATGGCGCGGAGGGGACTCGAAATGGCACCGAGAACTGCGCATGAGAGTACTCTGGAGAGCAAGGCGTCGCGATAAAGGTTAGCTGTCTTCTGAGAACAGTCACGCTAGGAAGGGCGTAACGACTTGAATGACCACTTTAATTCTTGCTGTCAAATATGACAAACTGGGTCCCGTATATATTTCACTTGTTCTGGCTTTAAAGGAAATCGACAAGCTTGTCTCTCATTGATGAGCGTTAAACCGGAACCAAAGGATCCCAGAGCGGCCGTCTTGCTTTTCACGAAGGTGTACCAACGGTGACTGGCGGCAGCTTTGAATAATGGGGATCATTCTTTAAGTTTTAGCGCTACCCTCTATCAGGACATCTACGAGCTGCTTAAAAGGCTAGCCTGTAAGGCGGGGAAAAATATTCCAATAACCATCGACCATCTAGTGATGGCATTGGGAGCATTAGTAAGATAGTATGGTATTTGCTGGTAGGCCCCTCGTATGCGAAGGTACGATTCGTAAATGTGTGAGGTAAGACCTGATTGAGCACGGTCAGTTACCGTTTTCCTCAAATATTACGCCTCACTTTTTGTAAACAATCACTGCTGCAGGAGAGCGGTCCACTCTCGAGCTTGACAACGGGTCGAGAGATTCACTTAAAGAAAGCCGCATCCTTGTCGACAGCCAAAGGACGACACCATGGACAGCGTGGTCCTGCTGTCCTCAACCGACCTTGTGTCGCGCTTTACACCTTACGACTACGCCGTCTTTGTGTGTGCGCTGCTGGGTTCGGGAGCCATTGGCCTGTACCAGGCCTTCGCCGGCGGTTCCGGAGGAAGCCAGTCCCTGCAAGACATGCTGACCGGCGGCCGCCAGCTGCCCCCATGGCCCGTCACCACATCGCTCATGGCCAGCTTCATATCGGCCGCGTACCTGCTCGGCAACGCGACCGAGATATACAGCAACGGGACCATGTACTTTATGGTGTTCCTTTCGTACTTTCTGGTGATTCCGGTCACAGCGTACCTGTACATGCCCGTATTCTACAACCTCAACGTGTGCACCGCTTACGAGGTGAGCAGCTTGACCACTCCGGGAACGGGCGTAGTCAGCAGCGCATGTGCTTCGTATGCTGAGTGAGGTTTCTGTACTCACACTTTAACACCGTGCACACGACTAGATGCTGCACTGGTTTTTGTGAGCGTGCGTGATGGGGGAGCGTATGATGCACACCTACTGGCCCATATGTAACCAGAACGAATAAGCTGCCTCCAAGTGTTATCTCTTCCTAATGCCATGTTAAGACACATGAAGAGAACAGAGTGGCTCAGGGAATATAGGAAAGCTAATGATATCCTAGCTGATATCATGAGGAAGAAATGGACATAGGCTGGGCGTGTAATACGAAGGGAAGTTAACCGACGACCCCTTGGTGTAACGGAGTGGGTTCCAAGAAACAAGCGTCTGGTGGGCGCAGAAGACTACGAAGCTTGTGAGGATAAGGTGGTCACAGCTAGCTCAAGGCAGGATTACTTGGAGATGAATAGAAGAGGCCTTTGTCCGGCAGTGAATTTATATAGACTCGTGATGATGATGATGTCCTAACGTCACTGAAGCAGTATAATCACCCTTTAAAAAGAAAATGAAGCCACATTCATATCTCGATTACTTTTGCGGTGCACAGCGTATCATTTAATCTTTGTGGTCTAACTTGCTATACTGATAGCCAGACTAACAGCTCTTTTAGTTTTAATTAAACTCAGTCTCTGTCTACAACACCCATACAAAAAGCGTACAGCTTGAGCGAAACAAGGAATATAGACTAAAAGCTGGTTAGTCAAGCAGACGTCACGTGAGCAAAAATAGCTGTGATGCGCTATTTCTGAATCCCCAGTGTGATTTTATTAACTTTTAAAATTCATTTTTATTTTAGGCTCTTAATTGCGTCTTTCCGGCTTCGCGTTCCGCAGGGGACGTTATCACTGAGCGCTTCTTCATCCTGTTCCTATCCCTGTCGGCGTCTTTCGTTGACTCAGACGCAGGCAAGCGCGCTAGTCTGGTGCTCCCGCTATGGGTGGTACTACTATCCCCCCCCCCCCCCTACCATTTTCTTTCGCACTCATCTCGCTTCAACGGCGTCGGCTCCGGCGCGAGTGCTAGTTTTTCCGGCAATCACTATGGGCGGTAATGCAGCGCACCTCCTCTCCTCTTATCCTCGACCACGCCCTTTCACGACGCCCACAACAGATTGTGAGGAAATGAGCGCCATACTGCTAACTCAGTAAATAATCTGGGTTCCTTCATAATGACTTCAAAAATCTAAAAACAAGAATCAATTTTTCGGCCATTTCACGTGGCTATAACAGGTGTCCCAGCTAAATGTAACCAAGCTTTTAAAAAAGATGAACTGTCTCAATCCAGGGATACCAACTGAGGGTCGTTTAGAGTCGTGTGGCCTAGTCTGTAGTATTTTTTTTTCGTTCTTCAAATTCAATCAATTAGTTAAGTCTAATTCGCTAACTTTTTAATTATTGACTTGAAGGAAAAAGTGTCAGTGTGAACTTGTAGATCGTCTAAAAAAGAGCTAGCAGTGCGGTTTCCATCAAGGTACGATTTACACGACTTTATTTATTGGCCCTAAAAGAAAGCTATCACGTGACCTTCTGCTGCGCCACATCTCTGTCCCAATATGCACGCAAAGGCTCATCGGGGGAGAGTAATTCAGTAAAAATGAATTTTGCTCTCTAAGACGGGTCTTGGAACGTTTAAATTGCACCATTGTCACGTGGACGCTTTTTTTTTATTGTGCGAACTAGGATTCAAGGCCGTAAAAAAAAACTGCTTTACATTAACGGTATCTTGGTGCAAACGTTGCAGTCAACTGTTTTTCAAAGTGATCTACAATTTTTTCATTGACACTTTGTTCCCCAGGGTAATAATTAAAAAGTTAGCTAATTAGGTTGAACGAATTAATTAATTTGAAGAGCGAAAAAAAAACACTGCACACTAGGTCACGCGACTCTAAACAACCCTCAGTTGTTGAACAACGTTGAAATTCGGGTTTGTTGGTTCATACTTCGGAACAATAGCGCAAACAGGACAGGGGACCAAGAACGAGTAGACACACACAGCGCTGTGTGTGTCTACTCGTTCTTGGTCCCTTGTACAGTTTGCGCGATTGTTCCGAAGTATGAACTCTCAGTTGGTCTCACGCAGCTAGGACATTCCGTGTTTTTTTAAAAGCTTGGTTACATTTAGCTGGGACACCTGGTATTATTGGTGGATGGTTGACATATTAGATTTACTTAATATTTATTTATATATCATTGCTTGATCTCCAAAACTCTGATATGCGATTTTTTTGGCCCAGAAAAATATTTTGAAGCACAAAAAAAAAAAGCCATGATTACGACGAGGCGGACTCCCGCGCTTACGCGCGCTGCTGTTTTTGCTGACTTGTGCTACGGAAAATTGCAAAAATATTGCCACGAGGGGACTAAAATTTTTTTTACAGAATATCTATGATTGGTGCAGAGTGCGCTTAGTTAGTTTGGTAGATTGTTAGTTTTATTTTATCCCTAAAATTTCCAAAAACGACGCACGAAATGTTTTTTGCTAACCTCGGAGCTTTATGTTTAAAAGAAGAAATATGGTACAACAGAAAACTTTTAAAGCTGCATTCTACACGAATTTACCTGCTACTAGACTGTATAAAATTCGCTAACACATAATTTTCGGATATAGAAATAATAACAGACAAACTTAAAGAACTCACAGAACCACAAGAACTTTGGGCAGCCAATTAAAAAAAGAATTTTTATATTTTTATATTGATGCCAGATTTTGTGCAAAAATGTGCATTCATAAGTAAATTTATATTCATAACTTAAATAATAGTGCTGGTGTAGCAGATTGAGCATCTCTTCAGAGACAATTTTTTACGCCCACTGCAGTTTTTGCCATATTCAGTTATAAATGACTTCAAGCATGTTCGAAAGAAATGCCTAAAAGACTGAGAGGTCATTTTGATTAATAGTAGAACGCATGTACTTATTCTTATCGTCTTGTAAACCTTATTCTTTATAAAATTTCTAGAACTTTGCACACACAACGCTTTTTGCTATGCTTCGGACTTCTGAATTTAGGAAAAAATAAACTATAACTGTTATACGCACAATTATATGCTAAACGATATAAAACTCACTGATATATCGCAAACTTCAAAAAACCGCAGAATAACAAAGATTTTTGATGGCGCTTAAGCGAACCCCTCATTATTTTTGTGATTTGTCCACGCATTTCATATAACATGGATGTTCATAAGGTGTGTAAAGATATATTCCACACTACTGCTGGCAGATAAAGCACGTCTAATGAGACCCTTATGAACCAGTCGACCTATCTTGTTGCTGTGAAGGTGGCTGCTTCCCGCAGTGTGTAAGCAGGCCGGTAGTTTTAGATGAGAAGCTTTATTTGTTTACTTATGCATACTTCCGGCAATGCCAAAGGAGAAGCTGCAATTGTGCAAATACACATATTTTCGGAATTATCTGCAAGTTAAAACAACAAAAACAAACAAATTACGAACTCTTCAACATTAGCAATTCTTGCACGTGACTGACAGCACGCGACATGACAAAATCTTGTCAGAAACAAAAGTAAGCGCACAAACGAATGTTTGAAAAGTGCACGAATCATCAGTCGTACTGAAAAAATTGCGATGTGAAAAGAATAAAAGGTGCTTGGCCGAAATCAGAAAGTACAAGCAATTGTGATCAAGAGCAGGTCCCACCGAAAGGAAAGGAAACAGAAACAACGCACACAGAACAGAGGATAACAAGTAAAAAGGCTGGTATACAACTATTTTTATGCACTCATAAAATATTCCCGCACTAGGCGGAACTGTCTGCTATACCCTATCTTCCTAGGTTTACTTTGTAATAGCCACACAAAACATGATAAAAGAAAATGGTATTGTGTTCCATTTTCTTCTTAACAGAGTTAGTCCTGCCTTTTTCTTAAGTTATGAAGCTGAGCGCATTCTAGAATATGTATAGCAAATGAACTCAAGGGCCGTGTTCTGCACACGTTCACATTTCAAAATATTCTGTTCAGTGTATGGCTCCCAAACGGAGCTTGCGTAAGTAAGTCGGGGGAGGACTGTCGTTTTAGTTTAGAGCCAAGTAAATAAGCAACGTGATATGTAAAACCCAATCGACGAAATAACTTAAAGCACTCAGTGCTATACAGCCAATGCTTCAATTTATTCAATACATATGCGCACATTTAGATTTATGCCACTCAGAACTTCAGAGAACGCACATTCGAAGGCAGGCTAGGAGGCTTTAACGCTTCGCATGAGTAAACCGATGCTTTCATCTGATAGTGAGACGCTCGTGGTATTTCCGTCGGACCAAATTCCTGACTACATAACTTATTGTACACACGGTCTCTTCTCCTGTTAGCAACAGTGGCCTACAGCAACGAACCTGCAGCCATCAGCACGCTTTCAAAGCTTGTGCATATTAATATAATGCCAAAAACCTGTTGTGAATATAAATATAATATTTAGAACGCTTTTTTAGTCGTCTTCCGAAATCTTTGCTGTTCTGCAGTTGCTCGAAATTTGCGCGGTCCAATTTCTGCAGTCATGGAAGGTTCTGGTTTTATCGGGTTTAACGTCCCAAAGCGACTAAGGCTATGATGGGCGCCGTAGTGAAGGGCTCCAGAAATTTCGACCACTTGGGGTTCTTTAACGTGCACTGACGTCACATAGTACACGGGTTTCTAGAATTTCGCCTCCATTGAAATTCGACCGCCGCGGATGGGATCAAACTCGCGTCTTTCGGGTCAGCAGCCGAGCGCCATAACCACTGAGCCACCGTGACGGCTGTCATAATAGATATGGCACAATATTTTGCATTGTTTAGCTGGTAGCAGTGTATGTAGCGCAGTGAGAACAAGGTACAGTTGCAGTTGATTTCGTTCTATGAATAAAAGCCTCAAAAGTAAGCGAATAAATCTTCATGCGTGCCAAGTTTCCTAACTTTTTGATGAAAAATAAAAGTAACAAAAACACTATTTAACTCGCGTCGTTCGAAGAAGGATGGTGACAATGAAAAACGACATCAGCGCGAATATTCTCGCGGTATCTTGATTTTGTAAGCAATTTGCTATGCGTGAGAAAACTTTTGTTCATAGGATTACAAAAGCACCTTTGAAGACTTCTTGCAAGTGCTGATAGCAACAACATGAAATGCATAGTAGTCTGCTGAGCCTAAGGCTTTTGGCTTGTCCTGGTTCGGCTCGTTGTGAGGAAAATGTAAACCTTTCAGTGATCTAGAAAGGAGTATCGCACGAATGATCACGCTGATTTTAAGTACAATTAGTAAAAAAATTAAAATTACAGCCGATTTAGCTTACTTGGACAAATACGAAGTATGTGCGCTAGTACGTCCCGTTTTATTTCGCTTTTGGTTCGAGGTTAGGACTCCAAGGTCAGGCTTCAGGCAAGATTGGCGAAATCGGTGATTGGGGGCCTTAGTCCCTACCCTCCTGCTCCTATTTCTCTCTTTTTTCTTTCACACCCAGCTTCCTCTCTTTCCATACGGCGTGGTTGAGGAGTCCGCCATGAAGTGAGAGAGTTGCTGCACCATTTCCTCTCCTTGAAAACCACACCTTAGTGGCAGCACACTACAAATTTTGGGACCGCTTAACTCACCTTGAGGGGGCAGTGCAATAGCGTTTTGTTCTGGATCCATTGCGAACGAATGGAAGTTTATGAAAACGACGACATGCAATGCACAGCGAGGGAGATGGCCCTTAAACACGAGGGGTGATCGGACAGCATAGTGCTCTCGTGCAGTGGCCAGCGAAGCTGGTCTGTTCACGCCGCTTCGGCTTCGAAACCCAGCCGCGGTGCAGTCACCGCCATATTTATTTCTACGGGTCTCGCGTGCTTCAGAAAAACAGTGTTCTTTTTCAAGATTGGAAGCCTTAGTGCTGGCGCACAAATATAAGAGTGCCACCCAGCTCCACAAGCTTTTATAACAGACTGAATATCTCTTGGAGCTTCGTTTGAACCATCGAGAGGTGGCCTATGTAGCTTACTGTGGGGCATGCGGCCACAAAACAAAATCCCCTCAGCGTTCCTTTAAAATAGTTTGGGAAAATGTAGATGCTGTATCTATACAGACGCCAGAAACGCTTATATGTTAGAGAATGGAAGCCTTAGCATGTTAATTAGAGAATTTTTCGAGCCTATAGCTTTTACGCAAGAGCGAACTGCTACGCCTATACACAGGCTAATAGACGATGATGATGAGAGCAGACTGCAACCAAAATTTGAGTCTAGGTCACAAAACTGTTCACTTACTCCACTCCTTGCCAATGAGTGCGTTTGTATCAGCAATGCACCCTGGCCAATCCCCTGCCGTGGGTATGTGCCATTAAGTCTGATGACATCATCATCATCATCAACCATTGCGGTCCATGGGCGGTCATCGCAGTTGGGCCTAACCGCTAGCGTGTATACATAGGTCATTTTTTCTCTATATTTCTCGGATTAATTTGTTAAACTTAAAGGTACTACCTATATGTCCAACCGTTTTGACGCAGAAATGCATTCTTGGACCCGGGAGCTACTGATCCGGAGTTCCCGCGTTCGAACCCAATCACGGCGGCTGCGTTTTTATGGAGGCAAAACGCTAAACCTCCCCAGTGCACGTTAAAGATCACCAGGTGGTCGAAATTATACCGGAGCCCTCCACTACGGCACTTCTTCCATTCTTTCGCTCTCTCCTTTATCCCTTCCCTTACGGCGCGGTTCAGGTGTCCAACGATATATGAGACAGATACTGCGTCGTTTCCTTTCCCCCAAAAAAAACAACCAAAAAACGCTAAGGCGCCCGTTTGCTGTGCGATATCAGTGCACGTTAAAGATCCCCAGGTGGTCGAAATTATTCCGGAGCCCTCCACTACGGCACCTCTCTCTTCCTTTCTTCTTTCACTTCCTCCTTTATCCCTTCCCTTACGACGCGGTTCAGGTGTCCAACGATATATGGACATATACTGAGCCATTTCCTTTCCCCAAAAACCAATTATTATTATTATTATTATTATTATTATTATTATTATTATTATTATTATTATCGGCGCATATTCATGATCGTCAGCCTTACTATGCCCACTGTTGAACGAAGACCCTTCTCATATCTCTGCAATTAACCCTGTCCTGTGCTATCTGCAGCCACCTTCTCCCAGCAAACTTCTTAATTTTATCCGGCCACCTAACTTTCTGCCGCCTCCTGCTACGCTTACCTTCTTTTGGTATCCAGTCTGTTACCCTCATGACCATTGGTTATCTTGCCTTAGCATAGAGCGGCCCAAGCCCATTTCATATTCTTGATTTCGACTACGATGTCGTTAACTCGATTATGTTCCCTGACCCATTCTGCCCTCTTCTTGTCTCTTAACGTTACACCTATCATTTTCCTTTTCATAGCGCTCTGCTTTGTCCTCAATATAAGCTGTACCTTATAAGTTAGCCTCCACGTTTCTGCCCCTAAAATAAGTGCCTTTAAGATCCAGCTGTTATACACTTTTCTGGATGGATGGATGGATGGATGGATGGATGGATGGATGGATGGATGGATGGATGGATGGATGGATGGATGGATGGATGGATGGATGGATGGATGGATGGATGGATGGATGGATGGATGGATGGATGGATGGATGGATGGATGGATGGATGGATGGATGGATGGATGGATGGATGGATAAAGTTGTTTTGTGAAAAGGAGGTAAAGGCCTTCGTGGCGTGAGGCGGTCAAATGGTCGTAGCCAAAACATGGATACCCCTGAATGGGAGTAAAAATAGAGTCAGCTGTCCTCTAGTGCACTACCTTTTATAAAAGGAAATCCGACAGTCTATCTGTTTAGAGTGTAGAGTATTCTGTTATAGTGCAGGCTCTTTTGGGCCCTGACGAGCTCGATGGCTCACTCCGTTGCCCGGCGTTGCACGACCGGGTTTGAGCTCGGCCTCCCAAGCTGGAGATTAGTTAGCTACAGTTCCTCACGAGGGAAGGGCGGATCTGCTGGACAGTCCATCAAAATATGGGGCATGTTGGCTCGGGAGCCACACCGTTTGCATAGGGGAGAGTGCCGGGTCGAGTACATGGCGGCATACTGAACAGGATTAGAGAGGGAGTGGGTCTGGAGCTGCCTCCATATAACCTCCTGTTGATGGGTGAGAGATTTATGCCCAGGAGGGAGCTCCGTTTTCACCAGGTGATATTACTGGGTGACTTCGTGGTAGGTGATCATTCGGCCTCTGACGGAGCGGAACGGAGCTCCCAGGGGATTTGAGGGAGCCCATTCGCCCTGTTGGTAAGGCCTCAGGCTATAGCATAGTCTGCCTCGTTACATGAGCTGAGGGAAGTATTAGCTTTTGCCCAGATAAACTGGGCAGGGAATGGGAGGGTATGGGGTGAGGACGTGGGCATAAAAAGAGCTACAGGGGCATCCTGCTTTTTGAGACATTTCGAATAGCAGTGTTGGAGTCATTGATCATTTACTCGCCGCCGGAGGAGGCGGGGGCCACAGCAACGGTGACCTCTTCAGCCTCCTTCGGCGCGGCAGTAGTGAGAGATATAGTAGAAAGGGGTAGTCTCTGCTAACCACCGCTACTACGAAGGCAGTATGGTTAAGGTATTGGACGGCGTCAACATAGACCACATCTTCTAGTTGGTAGCACTGATTGTGAAGAGATTTAGCCTTTTCCTTCCGCCTGATCTCGTGATGTTGGGGGTGCATTTTGCGGTGGATGGGGAGGCTTTTGAGGTGAGTGCACGTAGGGTTGCAGGATATGATACCGCTAATCGCGAACGCCTGTACAAAGCGCCGTAAGTCAGCCTCCTGCATAACACGATTTCTGCTGGTAATGCGTCATATCGTACGGATGGCCTGTGTATCGATGTCTGTTAATAAGGCGTCTTATCATACGGACGGTCTGCGCGATGCAGACCTTTAGTTTGACTATTGTGTCGCCGTTATTAGTGTTATTTTGGATTAGCATACCGAGGACCCAAATAGTGGGACCTGCGGGATGCGCTGAGCCGGAGCATAATTAATGTGGAGTAGCCTCTTCTTGCGGGTAGCGCCTCGGGTGAGGAGTTGAGACTTCCGAGGGAAGGATGCGAGCCCTGCTCCAGTGACATAGGTGTAAATGACATTCACTGCGGTTTGGAGGGAGTCTTCTATCTCGGCATCGCTCGCGGTCGAGGTCCACAGTGTAATGCCGTCTGCATAGAGGGCATACTATAGGTTAGGTATTTGTGTCAAGAAATCCGGGAGGAGAGAGATAGAGAAAATGAGGTGCGATAGGACCGATCTTTGCTGGTGCCTTTGCCAGCCACTGAGAAAGGATGGAGAGAGGCCACCTGTTCTACTTTCCGCCGTTCTGTCGTGCAGAATTGTAATGTAGTTTAAAAATTTTTTAGCCAGGATTAAGAGACTGCAAATGTTTGAGTGTGGTCTCGTGTGAGGCGTTAATGGCGTTATCTCAATTACGGAGGGCATTATTAGTGATGCCCTACGGCCCTGAGATGGATTGGGTGCGTAGTTGAGTGAGTGCTGCCCGGACCTCCACTACAGAAAAAGGAGTGTCAGAGGGGGATTTGGGGCCCCGTTATAAAGGGGAAGAGAGGGGAGGGATATGTGGGGATTTTGGCATTCTGTCCGCAGATCGTCGAGGAGGTCTGTATCCTTACCTTCGTGTCTGTGCACGATAAGCTCTAAGTGTAGTCTTTGCGTGAATTTGCAGCCGCATGTGTCGAGGAGGTATCGGAACAAGCGACATGTGCGCGCGAGGCCTAGCCGGCCGTTAAAGCAATCGCGCACTTATTGCAGTCACGCAGTTTATTCGGGGGCGCGTTTTTGGCTCGTATGATATAGCTGCGCCAGTATGGGGTGGAGGCAGCGACTATGTTTTTGTATTTTCTATATATTTTGGAGGAAGCCGCGGGCTCTTGAGAAGCGCAGGAAGTGGCTGCCCAGGGATTTTTGGGTGGCCACCTCCGTCTCCTCCTCGGTGGCCCGTTCGATGTGTTCCCGGAGGGTGGCCGCCCATTCCGCGATGTTGCGATGGTACCGGGAACCGGGAGCGGACTCGTCCCGCTGAGCGCGGAACGAGCACTAGCCCACCAGAGCATGTGTTTGCCTTATGGAGTACCGGGTGTGATTAGTGTGTGAAGAGATGGTGGTGGGTAAGATGTAGTGATCGCTGCCCGAGTTCTAGAGGGCGTTAACCCAGGAGTCGACGGGGAGGTTGTGCGTTATGGTGGGACACTGTGCCGCTGTGGTACTCGTTCGGTTTATCGATTACGTCGAGGCCGGCGGCGAGGGGTGCCACTCAACCCATGAACGGGTGCTTAAGAGGTGCGCTCAAAGATGGCGTTACGTGAGAGCTATAATACAACATCATTTTGAAAGCAGACACCAAAAAATAATGCCAACAATACAGCCGTGACACAGTACCGGTAAAGCTCAAAAGAAAGCAGTGATTTACAAAATGATGTCAATAATTCAGTCGACAGAATTAAGCCTACTTGTTCAGACAGCCTATTTCAATCTCAAGAAGGCCTAGGAAAAAAAGTTCTTATTCATGTCGGTCATATAGTTACTTTCCGTTACTTTCAATGAAATCACCACGCCATAGAGGGAAATTGATATATTTTTTTTATTGGAAAGTATAGATTTTAGCCGGCATGAAAAATTCGTTGACCTGTTTCTCTGGGTGGGGAATTTTGGATAGAAAGACAGAAGGAGAGAGGCGCACAAAATTAGGTAAAGATGCAAAAGAAGGAAAGAAGAAAAACAAGTATGGCAAAGAATAAAATACACGGGCATTGAATTTGGGCTGAGGTGCATCAAAGAGTAATGCTATAAGATATTAAATCTTAAAGTGCATGCCCTACAAACGAGCTGATGAAGTTCACTGCATGATGAGCGTACAATGGTGAGAGTTACGGAGATGTTAGAGTTCGGAGAGGGAACTGACGCCGACTAAATATTCAAATAAAGAGTTTATTGTACGCTGCTTCTGCGTTAAGCAGGCTAAGGGACTGAAGACACAGTCCACTGTTAGGTGCACTTGGGTGAGCGGCTCCATAAAATTGTCATAGTAAGCATGCTCATGGGCATACACTGGGCATTCAAACAGGATAGAAGTTGTACTGTTCCTACTGAGCCGGCGGAGCCGCAGTTGTCGCAGTGGGCACTGTTCACTTGTCCTAAACGGTACAGCATTCTGTTTGTAAATGTGGGGTTCAGACGGAGATGATAGAGTCTTCAGATGGCGTGGAAGACTGGGTGGTAGTCTAGACATGAGATGTGGGAAGAGTAAATGCAGAAATGGGTAATGGAGCGACAACGAGTGCCAGAGCAGATTCGTTCCTTCATAGGCATATCTTTTAAGCAGTTAGGATGCATCTCATTTAACGAAGCAAATTCTCTTCTGATGCTGTGGTCCTTTGCAGGCCGCTTCTGTTTTTTCGTTGGCTAGAATGCCACAGTGAGCTGGAACCTATTGAAATGCTATACAGTGGCCCGCGGCACTAGCCAACTTATGTAGGTGAACAACGTCCAGAGAAACTGGCTGGTGATTGGGTTTTTCCATCAGGCTAGATAGGGTTTTTAGCGCTGCTTTGAACTCAGTGAATATCACCCATCGGACAGGGGTTCGACGCAGGATATGGAAGACAGCTTCTTTAACGCCGCGAAGCCCTGCTGTCGTGAAAGATGTCTTCCTCTGCAGGCGATACGAAAGAATTTGGCTCGTTGAAAGTGCATAGATGCCAGAGCAAGAAGTCTGCTGTGAAGTTGACCCATCGGTGAAAATGTGGGTGTCCTCAGAATATTTCTTTTCAAAGTAGGCGAGAGCAGCTTATTACAGCGCAACCTGTGGTATGTAGTTCTACGCATCCACACTTAGTATAATTTGTTTGATCTTTAGAGGTGAGTGTGCTCTGGGAGGAAAGGCCGGAGTCAGTGATTTCTGCGGCTGAGTAATAGTAGGGACGGGCAGGAGTTGCAGAGTAACTCTGGCTTCGGCCAAGCTGTGCAAGTTATGCGAACATGACGACGGAAATGCTTCTTCACTTGGAGTACGTGCCAGAAATGAGTACGCCTATAGATTCCTACGAGGCGATGACTTACAGCGGGAGACACCGTGGTTCCGCTACTGTCCCCGAATCAGAGAATCCCTTTGGAAGGCCAAGACAGATGCGCAGACACTTGCTCCGCGCGGCCTCCGGGGTATTCTCATTTGTTGTAGATAATCGATGAACTAGCAGTAAACATTATCGTAATGTTTCTTAAAAATCAACTTTTTAAAGCAGAACTATTGAGCGACAGCTGCTGCCCCATCGTAATCCCTCCATCAGCTTAAACATTTGGGATGCTGTGGCAATCCTCTCAAGGAGTTTTTTTAACGTGAGGTGTCGAAAAGCTATTTTTATATATGGTAATAACAAGGAACCGCTGAGACCGCACGTAAGGCAGCACCCGTCCACTTTGGAGGATATCTGGTCATTGTGTTCCTTGTGAAAGCCACGGTGACAAACTTTTTCTGGCGAGAGACGAATACTGTGGGGAGCCGAATGAATGGAGACATTCAGTAACGCTCTCTGATGACGTTGCTGGGTGATATAGCGCGAGTGTGACGTGCAAGAGATGAAGGTATCATCGGCATAAATCGTGATGCGGTCTCCTCACTTGAGGTTCCTTGTTACCTTTATCAGGCTAATATTAAATAGCAGAGGGCTGAGCACAGCTTCCTGAGGTACGCCCTTCACTGCAGGTATCAAAAGTGTACCATTTAGAGTACTCACAAGTATTTGCCTTTCTTTTAAATAGCTATCAGTCCACTGGTATAGCTTCCCTCCAGGTGAATACTGCCCAAGGTTGCCAGAACGGCACGGTGAAAAACAAAGTAAAAGAAAAAGGCTGTTGGGATATGTTCAGCATGAAGTTCCTCTTCAAGTAATGAAACGAGAGCGATGACGTTATTAATAGCAGACCTGTTTTGGCGAAACCCATTTTTTTTTCTTCTTGGAAATACTCGTTTCGACTTTCGGAGAAACATGAGACGCGTTTCGAGATCGTCTGTTCTATAAGCTAACCTATACGCAACTCAATAGCGCAGCGGAGAGATGCGCAGCTTGTTGGCTGCTCCGCAGGATTCTGAACGGGGACTATTTTCGTCAGTTTCCACGCCGTAAAGCGATATATAGATTGGCTTGTGGATGTACAGATCTCTATTTAGTTCAGTTTGAGAGTAGTATATACTGAAAAGTTTTGAATATTAAAAATGTACGCGTTTCTCTAGTAACTGTCATACTCCACTGAGTTCTTTGTGGCTGCGAAAAACTTAAATTCCCGCTGCAATTACACTGAACACAAAGCGAACCCTCAAACTTAGTACATTGTCCAGGGGGGAGGTGGGAGGTGGAAGGCCGTCGGTGCGCATAAAATGAGAACCAGGTGCTGGACCAAAATGGGCGAATGGCCCAAATCTTAACTATGGTTCCTACACGCGTATATGAGATTTATCAGCGAAAAAAAGCTGACGTGTGCGCCATAGTATGTTAACCTTGAAGAGATTGAAATTATGTCCATTTCAATTAATGTGCACTACTACAGCGTTCTTTATCGTTCTGTTGTTGTTCTTATTGCTCCGCTTGCAGTATCTGGAACTGCGGTTTAACCGAGCCATACGATTCACAGCCGTGGGACTGTACACTGTCCAAATGGTAAGCACAAAGCTATTTTTCGTCCACGTAATGTTTCCAGCGCAGTGCGTTGCGCCTAATTTGCCTAAACAATTGCCTGTATCAGTGAATGATTACGCGAGTATATTCTTAGCACTAGGCCTGGAGTCTCAGCATGCTGCGCTTTACCTTTACACGGTTACAGATGTTTCAAATGTGCAGTCGGAACTGGTATACGGGCCGTTTTTAGCAATATCCTGTGTAGCTGTAGCCGCTAAGCCATAGAACAGAGATTCTTCATAACGAAACTTTAAACCTAACAATCGTGTGCTTTCCGGCCTTCGGCCAAAAAGTCGACACCGATAACAAATCTACACATGGAGGTAGGTATACGCAGCTACAATATAAGAGCGAACAAAAGTCCGCATTTCAGCGATGATTGCTGTGAGTGAAAAACGCACTTTTGCCTTCGTTCTAAATAGTTTTCCACTGCACGCGTAATTGCCTTGAGAGATTGTCACTTTCGGTGTAGACGGAACAATAGAGTTAGTTATTGTGTGCAAACTGCTCTTTTGCCGTTTGAAATTGGAGCAATCGATTTTTTTGAGTCTGAGCAAAACCGTGTAAAAGGCAGAATTCGTTGTTCCGTCGGTCCCCGTCAGTTACATGGCGGAAGTTTCGAAATGTACCGACCAAACCTCCTTATCATAACCAAACGCAAAGACAAAGACAAGGACAAGCAAAGAGAAGGAAACCTTAATATTTCTTGCTCTTTAAGATGCCAGATATGTATCGGGAAATGTATCCGACCGTTCGCATCCCGCTGTGACATGTTCAAATATTCATTTTTTTCCCGTTCACCATCGAAGAGTGGAATACATTGCCGAGTGCTATTGTATATGTGGGCACACTTGAACTTTTTGTTAAAGAAAGTGAGTCTGCTCAAACAGTGCAGCCCCTAAAATAATTACTAAACCTTTAACTTGTTGTTTGTGGCAATTTATGAGCAGTGTAGAATGCCTGATCTTGCCTCTTTTAAGAATATCTGAATGCCCATGTTAATCTATTGTCAGTTGTTATTGCGACTGCGCACTTTTCTTCGCGTCTCCAAGCAATGCCTGCTTGTACCAAACTGTGCAACCTACTCTTGTTTGAGCCTGGAAATCAGGCTCACAGTACTGTAAATAAATAATGAATAAATAAATACCGCCTAAACACAGGTGATAGTAGGATGGCACAAGGGTGCAATGGAACCCGAGCGCTGACTTCCAAGCGTTTAACTCTTGCTGGGGCACAATTTACGAACGCATACGAAACGGCGGCAAAAAAGAAAAAGAACACACGATTGGAACGCAGTGATAAATCTTAGTTGTGTGCTGAAAGCCAAACATGTAATGGCATGCGCTTTTCTTCGACACTGCGGCCGATGCTATGCTTCTGCGTCTTCTTTCTGCGCATGCTACGTACCTTAGCCACCTCGTTGATTACGGCCACACTGTTCAGGTCAGCGCTCGATCGTGTTGCTGTGTGCCCTTGTTTGGCCTGTGCAGATTTCGCATTGTTTAGGTGGCATGAACAACAATACGCCCAACAAGTTTCAACTCTTATAGATGTTATTGAGAAATTTTAGATGTTATTTCGCTGTCGCGAAATGCCACCATTCATTTTCTGCTGCACTGAAAAGAAGTTTGCCGGTTTTCAAGGACTCCAGTGAAAAAAAAAGAAAACAACAACAAAAAACACTCCATTACTGGAGGCATCTTCGCATTCATTAGAAACGATGCCCTGGCCTCTGAAGGGCTACCACTAGGAGATAGTGTATAATGCGTCTATATATTCAGACGGGTTATCTTTTGGTTGACACTCCTTAATGTCTACATCAGGAGGATCGAGGTTTGTTTAAGTAAATAGATAACTTCCATATGCATAATAAATGCCGAGGAGCGTGTTGATAAGCGACCGCTTCCCCCTTGCCCGTATCGAGAAAGTGTCTATTCACATCTCCGCCTCCATAAAAGGGTCACTTGGACCATAAAAGGATCAGGATCATAAGAGGATCACTTGTCTACTGAGCCAGGGCATCCGGGATCGAACCCGGCCACGGCTGCTGCGTTTTGATGCAGGCGAATCGCAAAAGGCGCGCGTGTCCTGCGCAGTGTCGGTGCACGTCAAAGATCCCCAGGCGGTCTAAATTATTCCGGAGCCCTCCATTGCGACAAATCTTTCCTCTTCTCTTTCACTCCCACCTTCCTCCCTTCCCTGATAGCGCGGTTGAGGTCTCCACTGAGGAGTGAGACAGTTACTGCGACTTTCCTATCCTCAATACCAATTTTCTGCATCTCCAGTATATAGTTCCCTCTGTATCCGTGCCTGATACTATTATCCAGGCTTATGAACCTCGTCCTCAGGGAAGTCTGCTCAATGGCGGCAATCCATAGGCAGCGTATTAACCACAAAATATTTAGTGAAAGCCCCTAAATGACGGTCCTTTGTTGACGTGCGTGTGGTGAAATAGGTCAGCGACGATTCAACCGCGGACTGCATTCGTGCTGATGATTCCGATAACAACTGCACTTCTCTGTTCTCCGTTGCAGGCCCTTTACTTGGCTGTCTCCCTCTACGCTCCTGCACTAGCGCTTTCGAAAGGTGGGAGGACGAATTTTTAAGTGTGTATAGGACGGAGTGCAGTGAACGTTATATGTATGCCCATTCCATTGACCTGATTTCTCGAGTATTCTTTTTTGTTTGCGCGAAACTAGTGCGTTGTAGTACGTCATAGGTGCAAACACGCCTACGCTTCAGTCTCAGTGATGCAACAAGAGTGCTTTTGAAAGATATAAAATAAAAAGTAAAGATGGCACGTGCCAGCTTACTCTAAACAAAAGGAAAAGTCAAGGCACGGGATGCTTTTAAGCTTATTTTCATTTCATCTGAATGCACCTTGCGTAGTCAGTGTAACAGGGCGAAACTTGGGTTAATCAATTGACCATTTTGTACGAGCTACTAGAATTGCAGAGTACGGTGGTCAAGAAATAATAACGAAAAACACATGGAGCGCCTTCAAGCTGTTTATTACAGGCTCGTCGACACGAATATCGCCCATTAAGGTTTATCTTGATTATAAGGCGAATGTCATTCATGTATACTGAAGATCAGTTCCCCGAGTTTTTTTTTTTTTTCATTGGGTAAGCGCTACGTCACTTTCTGCCAGAGTGATCTGTTCGCCTCTGTAGCAGAAAAGCTGCTGGAAACAATGACCAGCAAAAGACCGACTATGAAGAGTAAGGTGCCTCAGTCATGCTGCCGTATCTGCAGCCTTGACCAAAATTTTTAAGGCACACGACACTGCACCCCTAAAAACAAAACGTCTTAAATAAATGGGGTTCCTCCTTACCCTGCACAAGTTGAGAGAACCTCCCTCTCAGTGGGGTTCACACAGCAGCTGACAACGTCGTTCATGTACAACAAAAACAATGCCCCCGCACCGAGGTTCACACACAGTGGTGCGCTCGCACTAGCGTAACGCCACGACAGCATTCCAGCTCCTGAACGCTACAACGGAGGGGCTGTTGCGGCGATTGGTTGCAGCAACGATATATGCTATGCTCCACTAACCGCGGTGCAAGAGACACTGCTCACGACGCAACTACATCTACACACGCGCGCTAGAGTGACCAGAGGAGGAGGAGGAAGAACAACTTTATTTTAACAAAAGTACAAAACATCCTCAAGGTAAGGCTCCTACTTGTCCAAAACTCCACGGGCCTGAGCTTCACGGATAGCTCTGTCCAGTAGCCATGTGGACAGAGCTAGCCACTAGTAACACAAACCAATCCTAGGGAATTAAGGCAAAACAACTGCACGCTCTTCGCTTGAGCAAACGACACAAAGGTACCCGAGCCTCAAAGCTACACAAATGACAGGACTGTCTGTGTCGCGCAGCAACTCGCGCGAGGTACCGCTTTTACGCTGGCGGTAGCATGCCGTTCCAGATCTCTAAAGGTTTTCTCCAGCAGACCGCGATCCAGGAGTACCTCAACGGCCGTGGCGGTCGAATTTCGATGAAGGTGAAATGATAGAGGCCCATGCACAGTGCGATGTCAGTGCACGTTAAAGAACCTCAGGTGGTCGAAATTGTCTGGAGCCCTCCACTACGGCGTCCCACAAAGCCTGAGTCGCTTGGGGATGTTAAACCCTATAAACAAACCAACCAAGTGTTTCGTCAGTAGCTGGACTGCCGCCGGACCGCAAGGTGCCAGGGCAGCGGCGCTCCCGCACTGGTCTGCCACCATGCACAGCTTGCTGGGCCGTTATGTAGCCGCTGGTGAAATCGCGCGCATGCTCACCACGCTGCCTGCGCTGAAGAACTTGCCGGGCATGAGTGGTGGTGTTACACTTGTGTGTACCCGCTTGCACTCGAATGACGCAGAATGACGTGTGCTCGGCCCACGCAGCCTTATTGCGCCGAGCCTTAGGGGGGCCGTAGGTGCACAATGTTTAGAGCTCGAAGGGTGTCATAAGTGCTCCCCTACACGGCAGCAACTTCTGCTGCCTGAAAACTCTTGAACGAGAATGTACCATCAGCGTGAAGTTAAAACGAGAACAGGAAAACTGCTCGAATACAAGAACACAAACATATTAGCTTCTGGAGAAATCAAATGGATTGAAGCGGGAGAAATGCGATAGCATTCCTCTCGTCTATACAGATTCTGCTTCATCCTAATTCTGATATATTCAGATTTTGATTGCTTCTTTTGTTAATTTTTATTGCGTCCGTCTTAATCATTCTTTCGAGATGAGTCATCATGAGTCTGATGTCTCACTCCTCTTCCCTACAAGTGGAGAGGAGGACGGTTGGCAAGGGGCAGGTGTAGCAGGTGTGGCAACCTGCCAGTTGGACGACGGCGGTGGCTCTTTAATAATAAAAATTACCGAAGGCACTTTGGAAATTCTTAAATGAGCTTGGCGAAAGCCTTGTGGTCAACCCGCTGCATATACCATGTTGTATCTGGCGCCACAGTGGAATGCTACAGTGTTCGCCGATATCCCTTTGAATTACCCAAAGGTGCTTGTAGTAAACGAGGGACTCTCTATACATCCTATGTGTCTTTATTCACGGTCACGTTCATACATTCATTGCACTAACCGGTTACTTCTCTGTGTATGCCATATCACATTCATCGATTGCTTCGAAGTTGTCTTCTGCCCAAGTTGTCCTTCACTCGGCTGGGACGAGACGTCTGGCGAAGGAGCGGCGGTGCAGCTGCCACCGCCGACGTACGCCCTCGTTCTACCGCTACTGTGTGACGTCACGGTTGCTATGCGCAGCTGCGCCCGCACCGGTCCACCGGTTGCTAAGGGGGGAGGAGGTTGCACCGCTGCGCGGTGGAGAGGCCACAGTTGACACGATTCCAGCGCACGGACGGACGCGACCGCGAGCATGAGCCATTACAGGCTTTCGCCTTAATAATACTTTGGGGAAGGAGGTGTGCTTAGCGCCCCGAAGCGACAAATAGTCTATGAGAGACTCCGTAGTGGAGGGGTTTGAATTTATGCCGACAGCTTGGGGTCCTTTACGGGCCTTGGCTTCGCACAGCACACGGGCGCCTTTTGCACTTGGACTCCATGGACACGCGGTAGCATGAACAGGGCTTCGATTCCGCGACTTTGTGCTCAGAAGCCGAACGCCAAAATCACTAAGACATCGCGACGGGTAGTTTTGTGGAAGATGGTGCAAGGTGTTGAATAAATGTGGTCTCGCGAGGTGGCTCCTCTTGCACCGCACCTCTTGGGAACGCACCGCACACGTGCAGCAGCTCTTACTGCACCCCCCCCCCCCTAATTAGGCAGTCAATGGTGGAGGTAATCAAAGTGAACTATTCTGTCTCTGTTTTCGCACGCCTGTATCCATTTGTTAGTGCGATATGAAGAGGGCTCCCGCTCCGCCGAAAAGCCGCTGTCTATACTTCGTCTCGCAAGATGTTTGCAGCACTACGGAAGGTAGAGCTCTCTCGTCCAATCAGGGCTGCAGAAACGCAGAAAATAGTCCCTCGAATATTTGAGGAGTGTATGACTATTAATCAAAACAATAAGCATTGCAACTAAAAACATGATTTGGACAGGTATATTTAAATGGTAGGGAGTGTTTCAATCACTGGTGAAATTACCAGACAAAGCCCGTACGGACACAGCTCTGCGGAGGCCTGCTGCGAGGTAGTGATGCGTCGCCACTTTCCAACATGGCGTCGGACGAGTCTATTGTGTCTCCTGTGTGCTCTACACCGACAGTGCGCTGTTTCCCCAAGCAGGCGAAGCAGGTGGCTTTAAATGTTCTTGAAGCGCTTCGCGTCGAATGCGGGGGCAGTTGGAGTACAAATGCGCTCATCAAGAGGGCGGCAAAACTCACGCAGGTGAGCGAGCGAACGCTTTACAAGTGGACAACGGAGACGTTGAACGCGGGCCGAGTGTTGTCACCGAAGAAGCGTGCTGGCGGAAGAGGCCGTGAGCGGACGAAGAAGCTGGACGATTTTGACCTGAGCGTGTTGCGAAGGGTGGTACACACCTTTTTCCAGAGAGGGGAAATTCCAACTATCGCGAAGGTGGTTGCGCATTTCGAAGAGGACGAAACGCTACCGACCGTGTCCGCAGCGACAATGCAGAGGATGTTGAAGAAACTTGGCTTCCGATATAAGAAGCGCTCTCGGAATGCGATGTTAATCGAAGCGACGCACATTGTGCAGTGTCGCCGCCGGTACCTGCGCCAGATAGCGGAGCTGCGACGCCAGGGTAGGCCTATTTTCTTCACCGACGAAACGTGGGTTAACGCCGGCCACACGCGAAGTCGAGTGTGGACTGACTGCACCATCCAATCTGCACACCAAGCGCATCGATCCGGACTGTAGACTGGTCTACAAAACCCCAGTGGCAAAGGTGGCAGGCTTATTGTGACGCATTGCGGTAGTGAGCAAGGTTTTGTCGAAGGCGCAGCGGAAGTTTTCCGAGCGAAGAAAAACTCGGGCGATTACCACGAGGAAATGAACGGGGAACACTACGAAAACTGGTTCTCCAGGAGACTTCTCCCACTACTACCACCCGGCAGCGTTATAGTGATGGACAACGCGCCATATCATTCTGTGAAGCAGGATAAAGTGCCGCGGATGAGTAGCCTCAAAAAGGACATACAGGCTTGGCTGTCCGGAAAAGGTGTCGCGTGGAGCAGCGGCATGGTGAAGGCCGAGCTCATGCAGCTTGTCAGCAATGTGAACACAGGTGGGGAGCAATACCGTGTCGACTGCATTGCTAAAGCTGCTGGCCATCTCGTTGTGCGCCTGCCACCGTACCACTGCCAACTGAACCCGATAGAGCTTGTCTGGAGCGACGTCAAGGGTTTCGTGGCCAGCCAAAACAAGACGTTTAAGCTCCAAGACGTCGAGCCTCTGGTTTGGCAAGGCATCACGCAAGTGACTGTTGAGAAATGGAAGAATTACGTGCAGCATATTATCAGTGAGGAAGATGTGATGAGAAAACTGGACCACATCATCGACGATGTTGTTGACCAGGGACCGGCCATTGTTGTCAACCTGGAGGACGACACAACCAGCAGTGCTGAATTCAGTTGTTATGAGGACGATGAGATGATCGAACCCGTTTAACGTGCGTTGCCTCTCGCGCAGCACATGGGCTTGTTTTGCATTTCGCCACCATCGACACTCGGCTGCCTCGGTGGACACCCGAACCGCATCGTAAAGGAAGAGCTAAAGGAGGGAAAGAAGCGAGAGAAAACTGAAAATTGAAAGTTGGATTTTGAGGAAAGGCGCGGCGCTGCGCGGTGGAACACCTGTGGCTCGGTGCTACTATAAATAGAGGTAGAAAGAAGCCACCTGGACATCAGGTGGATCGAGCCACAGGCGCGTAGGAACACACTAATGTAGTGCGCGCCATCCTGATTGGACGAGAGAGCTGTACCTTTCGTAGTGCTGCAAACATCTTGTGAGACGGAGTATATGTGTGAAGCCTGGTTCTGGCAGGTGACACACCAGCCATGGTGAGCAGGTGGCAACATTCCCACCACTGTCTGTCTGTTTGTCTGGTCCCTCCGCGACCTGGAAGAGATGGGTGCCAACTGCCTCGGTAGCAAGTGGGCCACCTAAGTCACGTGACCTTGTGACGTCATCAAAACCTGCCCGCTGGATTGGGAGCAAACTGCCCACCGTGACAGGTTCGATTAAAGATAAGTCGCGGGAGTTTCCTCGGGAAGAACAACCTGGGTCTCACAAGTCCTACCGATGGCAGCACCTGCCATTGCAGGGCAGTGGCGCGTCGCTTAACCGCTGCAGCGCTGAGCCAAGAATGGTGCGAGGACTCCCAGCGATCTATGAATGCAGACAATGGCCAATTCTACTGATTCACAAGTCTAAAACGATGCCATATCATGCAAACTTACATCATATGATATATCATCCAAGGAAAGCCAGTTCAAATAAAGAAGAACTATAGAAAGTCAAGCTAAATCATAAAAAACCAGTGCTTACCGTGCAAACGCTCGATAATTAGCGATTACACCCACACTAAACCGCCCGTGATTTTTTTGCACCCCTTTCACTTTGAACGAGACATCCAGGAATGTACCGTGTGTTTGGCTTAAATCTCACGGCGGCAGCAATGCCTAGAAAGCAATTTTTCTAAGCGTAGCCTGTGTGAACGCTTGCAGAGAGACTGCGTACATTGTCGTGGGCTTCCACGTAGACTTTGGACAGAGGCGTAACCTTATGAATGCAAATATTTAGCTTCGCTCAGTTATGCGCCGCCTTTATACCTAGATACGCTGTTGAGCTAGGAACACAAGAGAAAAAGTAACGGCGTTGCATTTTACTCCCGCAGTCATGGGAATGCCTCTTTGGGCGGCTGTGGCAGTTCTCGGAATCGTATGCACCATCTACACCAGCATTGTAAGTGAAATTAAATTTTCTTAAATTTAATATTTTCTAAGATTTCAGATTTTTTAAGATAGTATATAATCTGGCGGCGCTTTCAATTGGCGTGATGTTTGCATTCGACAGAGCCGTTGGCTTTGAAATCCTTGTTTGCACGTTCACCTGACGCGCAGGGTGGCATCAAGGCGGTGGTGTACACGGACACCTTCCAGTGCGTCGTCATGTTCATCGCTTTCATTGTGGTGGTCAGCATTGGCTTCAAGGAAGTGGGAGGATTTGAGAACGCCTGGAACATCGCCAGGGAAGGCGGCAGAATCGAGTTCGACAGGTAAGCGCGCAAAGTGGTCTGGAGAGGAGGTGTTTTTCGCATCACTAACGACACCTGTTTGCCGCGTGCAGAACTTGCATGCCAAACCAATCACGATAGGCAGTGAAGTATTGGCAGTGGTTGGGGAATACATCTAAGTACAGGGGAGATAGTGACCCCAGACGCTGACTACAAGAGTGAAAGAGCTCAGGGTATAAAAATGCACTAGAGTGCATCCATCAAGCACTCTCAGGTGATTAATAGCAGTAAACATTGTAGAGAAAAGTACACATGTAAAATAGCTGTATCTTGCCAGTGCTTACATATGCGGCAGGAAGTTGGAGGGTAAATAAAAGGCCTCAAATTAAATTGAAGACAGCACAGCCAGCTATGGAAATGAAAACCGCTGGTGTAAAGTTAAGAGACCGGAAACTGACAGAGTGGGTGACAGAACAAACGCGAGTTAGACATCCTAGACGAAACCAAGAAGAAGAAATGGATGCGGGCAGGGCGTGTAATGGGAAGAGAATCTGACTTCCTCAGGGAGCGGCAACGATTCAGGTGGGCAGATGAGACAAATCTGCGGGGGATAAGGGGGCCGCGGCTCACCCAGGACACTCTTAATTTCAGGTATAAGGGAGAGGCCCTTGTCTTCCAGTGGACGCAGTTAGACAGATGCTGCTGATGACTCGACACGAAACGATCTCATTCAGCGGATATAAATCTAGGAAACGAGATAATTTATGAGCTTTGTTGCGATGGGTCTGTAATAATAAGATAAACAGGCTGCTCTAAAAAATAGGCAAGAAAGGAAAGAAAGCACATACATAGACTTAGCTTCACATATGTTTATAGCTTTTATTGCCCCGCTTAGCTTAAAATCAGTCAGCTTTTAAATGCTAATTGGAAGCAAAATGTCAGCGACATTAGTTCACGCGTTGAACTAGCTTTGCACTTTTGAAATATTTGTATAACTCTTCACATTGCAGGCGCATAGTAGACAACGTTTTCTGCATTTTTTCTTTTGCGTAACATATAAAATTTAGTGAATTTAAATATGTGAGCTGGCCTGTCCATTTGGTGATGAAAATATTTGAATCGCTACCAAGAATTCGGGACGGCAGTTCAGTTCACCTGTTATGCATGCATGCATGTGGCGCATGACGAGATAGTAACGGTCGTATCTTTTTCCGTAAGAAAGTGCACGAACGAAGCGAAGATTTGGGCTGAGAGCATTTTTATCTGTGTGGTGTGATGCTAGACTCATCGGCTACGGAGTAACGTGCGCGCTCCAACGGACGCCGCGGCGTGTAGCCCTCCAGCGTGGGATGGGGTAGCCGTGTTCTGAAAATATCCATTTTGGACAATTTTCCTCTTTGTTTCGACCAACAAGGCATCAATAAATATAAAGCCTTGTCCCTGCTCTATTTGAAGCCGCTGGACAAAAAGTTATTGGAGGCGTACGTTCCTCAAAATTTGTGTTTTTTGTCACCCTAATGCTCTGTAAATTTTCTTCGTTTTCGTAGACGCCCATTGTTCGTATCTTCCCTCGTTTTTTGATCAAACCTTAGGCAAGGCATCGAGACGCCGCTGAATTTAACGTGTGCGGAAGATCGCCTTGAACATATACTGTGAGAAAAAAAAAAACTCGGCGTGTTATTTGTACGATTAGTTACAACAAAAATGCGACTCCTCTCATTGACGGGCCTTAGGTCGCGAGGCTTACCGGCGCTGTCCCTAATTTCTGTTAATGAGTATTTCACTGTTAAAAAAATACTCAAGTATCTGATTAACTAAGTATTCCATCGCGAAATACTCAGGTTCAGTGTACAAAAGTTTATTATATAATGTGATTCGCGAATAAGTACACTTTGATTACAGGGTTCGAGATCACGAATGAATCATATTTAAAACAGAAAACCAGTTAAGTTAAGAACGCAGTTATGGTATCATTTGAACATCAGTGTCTACGGCCGGCAAGTGATTAAACAAAAACAGTGAGCCTTGTTCCTTCCTTCCAGCGCCACCCACAAGGTGACCGTGCGCCACACCATCTGGGGGCTCATCATCGGCGCGTGGTTCGCGAACTCTGCCAGTTACGCCACCAACCAGATGATGGTGCTGCGCTACCTGACCGTCAGCTCTCTCAAAAAGGCCAGAATGTGCGTACTACGCATGCGCGTCATAAAGCATGTGGGACAACATGGCTTCCCCCTTTTCTTGGCCTCTTATCGATAGAGTGCTGTCCTAACTTAG
>JARKHS020007257.1:0-58936 GCA_030143305.2 Amblyomma americanum | reverse complement strand
TTGGAAAAAAAAAAGTATTCGGAAAGCTGTAGCGTGCTATATCTTCGCAATAATTTGCACTTGAAAATGATTATGACATTTGTGCACTTATTGATGTTTTATGAACAACAGCACAGCAAAGCAAGTTACTTGGTGAAAGTACACGTTCCAAAACTCTGCAGCACGAGAAAGAGGCAGGTCGGCGCCCGCGTGTGAATCTTCTACTTGGGCCCTGCGTATTTTTCGAGCTGTAAGCTTTTTAACGTGCCCTCATGAATATTTCAAGCAACGAGCAAGTGCCTAATATAATTGTGTTGGAACTGCTACTCGGGCTAGTTGGCATAGATTCACATGCTGTGAGGCAGCGCGCAGAGAGGACGGAGAAGAAACTACACACAGCAACGCGCTAATATAATGTCGTACTTTTGAATCGCGCAGTTCAAAAATATCAAACTGTCTTAAGCAGACGTAGTATTTTAACTTGCCTTCGCTGCAAGTTCTAGTGAAATTACCAGTTTAGGGTAGTTCAGATTGTACCAAGAAAAGGGTCCCATTAGTGCGTAGCAATAATCGCAGCTTTCGCGAAGGTAGAACATTGACCACTCGATTTTACTCGTTCCCTCGGTTTGCTGGCTTCCGCTAAAAAATATAAACGAGGCCATCTGCCAGAAGAGCCCCTACATTTCACTGAACCTCCTCAGCCACTGTTCTGCCTCTGATGCGACGTATGGCAAGATGAAATAAATTGCTGCCGCAGAGTGGTGTGGCTGAACCTGCCGTACCTGTGCCTGATACTGCTGCTGAGTTGCTTGTCCGGGCTCATGATCTACGCTCGCTACGCCACCTGCGATCCCCTGCTCACAAAACGGATCGACACGCCCGACCAGGTAAGTCCAACTTATTACTAAGAATTGACCTAAGTAGCTCGAAATGATGAGTAGCTTAGCTCTTCGGGCGATGCCCCTGGTCTGAGACCCACAGGTCGCGTTCTTGCCACTTCGAAACGGTACGCTGCTGTGCAGTATAGCCAGTGTTGTCGGCCCACCTCTCCACGCACTTGGTTGAGGTGTGGTTGAGAAACGGTGAGTTGATTATGATCAGAGGTCACCTAGCCACACAAGCCCTCAAAACATCAACAACAGCTTCACTGAGCGCAGTGCAACAAGCAATGAACTCTAAAGTTTCGCGCGTGTTGGGATCGGGGCAATGTGTTGACCATTCCAGATCTTTCTGCCTTTGCGTACGCGCGTAGAGCACGTGATATTTCAGTACACTGTAAGCTTCAGGCGCTCTATCTAGTTTAGCCGTGCGTCTGTCTAGCTTCAGCAAATATATCTCGCATTTCTGTTACCTGCACTGAAGAGCTGTTTTTTTTTTACTTCCCATCGACGCCAAAAGTGATTCCTCACTTGTATTCGCATGCGTTGCTCCGACACCGGATGCAACCTTACCTAATGCCGAAGCAGCCGTGCCCGAATACCAGGGCTGGACAAGATACATGAAAGAAGTATCTTCAATACCGATACCTTTAAAAAATTGTATTTCCGATGCCGAGACAACATACCGAATCAGAATTTGATATCTGATACAGATACTCAGTACGGTATCGTCGATACTTCGATACACCTCTGAAATCGCCAATAATAATGAAGCTGGTAATATTATTAGCTACCGCAGCGGTGGCCAAGTGGTTGAGCATCCGCCTCACATTCTGGAAGGTGAGGGGTTCGATCCCCAGAGCCGCCGGGTACCCAACGGTGATAAAATGGGTACAAGCTTTCCCCTGGCCTGGTGCTCGGCTTATCGTGGGTGAAATGCTTCGGAATTGTGTCTTTCAGCCCACCTTGAGTAATCGATAATACATTGTGCCATGGCGCTCTTTAACCATAGATTTTTATTATTATTATTATAGATTAGAATATTATTAGCAAAGTTCAGCATTGTTTCTGAATTTTTTTGTGCGTTTGACATAGCACACTGTACTTTCAAATGAAAGGGTTGATCCAGTCGCGCCGATTTGTTTACGCTCCACTGTGGGCGCAGCTGCTTTCGTTAAAACTTCAGTATTGGAAACAAGCCATGGTGACGTTGAAGAGATCACTTCCATAAGCAGCCTAGCAAAAATCCTTCTTAAAGCTAATGTTCTTCATGCGAATTGGTCCCTGAGCACTGTACTGCATGCATACGAATGAACCTGAAACTCTTTCTGATGCTCTTCATTCGCTACTGCAGTATTTACCGGTAGCCTCTACCTTTTCTGTGTGATAAAAGGTGCAAGCTTCGTGTGCTTGGGAAAGACGAAAAGTTACTTCCGCAGGACTATGTTTAACAGGAGAGTGCGGTGGGAAGCTAGTTGGTACGACATTCCTTAAAAAAAAAGCTGGTCCACGCACGGGACACAGAAAAGAAGCAAATGGGACGAGCGCAGACCAACAGCTGGTTTATTCCACCAGCGACTCCTTTATACTTCAACAAACGTTGTCTTCAACAACAAAGCGCCCACGCCCAAGACACAAAATGCCAACAAATGCACAATCAACATCTCAAGCCAAGAAAATCCAGTTCCTTACTGTGCAAGTGGATGCGAGCCTGACTTACGCATTTGTCGAGGCCAATTCTCGCTATCGGCAAGGCTTCAAGAACTTCGCGCTCCTTCATTTCCCTCGCACCACCGATAATCTTTGCTTGGCCGAAAACTGACATGCATGCTTCGTCGTCATGCCTGCTGGACCTTCGTTTTTTTGTGTGTGTGCGTTCTGCAGGACTTCCATAATCTTAGCTGCAGAAAAGAAAGGTTCAGTTCATTTACATAGAGTGATCTTTGGGTACTGCACTTTTACTCGCATGAAGCGCTTATAATCTTATCCATAAGCTCAGCTCGATGTACTTCAGCATCACTAGCGCGGCTACACAACCACGAAGAAACGCTTAATTCAGTGCTCTGAGCGCTGAGTGCTTTGTATCGTGGCAACCAGGCTATTGTTTCCCCTCTTCGTCGCAGCTGCTGCCGTACTTCGTCATGGACGTACTGGCCCACAGAACAGGAGTGGCTGGCGTGTTCGTCACCGGGATCTTCATGGCTTCACTTAGGTGAGACCGGTATCTCAAATGAAATGAAAACCATGTAGCTACTGCAAGCGCGCTGCCCAACAGCAGCAATTTCGCTACATTCGCTGATCATGCAACATCGCAGTTCGGTGTCCTCCGCGATCAACGCTCTGGCGACGGTGTTCTACGTGGACGTCATAGCCGTCCTCAGGCCAGACATCAAAGAATCCACTGGTTCGCACATCATGGTCGGCCTCGGTGAGTTAACGACCCTGACGTTCATGTGTTATGCTTCTGTGTGTGGACAGTTCTAGAGGAAGTATTTGTGGGTGTGTGACTGAAACTTGTTGCCTTTAAAATAAATAACATTCCTTGCAATATGACGTACAGGAACTAGTGATTTTTGTTGAGGCATGCAAAGAAAGAAGGAAGTGTAGAAGCTGCAGTTTAAAACACTGCAGCTAAGCAGCGACAACTTTTTAATTTAAACGCGATAGCATTAATGTTCCCGTTCTTCAGAAAATCCGTGGTCGTCGTCGGCGGCATTGTGAGCGAAAAATTCCCGGAAAAATCCAGGAAAATCTCAGGTCATGTGACCTGAAGCGTCGTCGCAGCATGCCTTCCGGATTGATAGCAAATTGACCATGGTGGGAGGTGGCAGTTAAATTAATGCTTAGTCGCGAGAGGTTTCTCTGGAAGAGCAACCTGGGTCGCACAAGGCCCACCTGTGGCAGCACCTGCCATCGCAGGGCAGTGACGCATCGCTTAACCGCTGCACCACTGCGCCAGGAGCGGTGTGAGGACTACCAGGGATCTATGAATGTAAAGTAGAGAATAACCAATTCTTCATATATTGGCATTAAGTTAAGACCCGCCGCGGTGGCTCAGTGGTTAGGGCGCTCGACTACTGATCCGGAGTTCCCGAGTTCGAACCCGACCGCGGCGCCTGCGTTTTTATGGAGGAAAAACGCTAAGGCGCCTGTGTGCTGTGCGATGTCAGTGCACGTTAAAGATCCCCAGGTGGTCGAAATTATTCCGGAGCCCTCCAATACGGCACCTCTTTCTTCTTTCACTCCCTCCTTCATCCCTTCCCTTAAAGCGCGGTTCAGGTTTCCAACGATATATGAGACAGAAACTGCGCCATTTCCTTTCCACAAAACCAATTATTATTATCGTTATTATTATTATTATATTATTATTATTATTATTATTATTATTATTATTATTATTATTATTATTATTATTATTATTATTATTATTATTATTATTATTATTATTATTATTATTATTATTATTATTATTATTATTATTATTATTATTATTATTATTCAGTTAACCAATTAACACTATCACGTCATACCCTTAAGCCGGACCTGAAGGGTATGACGCCCTTCAAATCACGCAGATGATGTGATCACATAATATAATGCATAACTACAGACGAAAATTTAGTGACATTTGAAGACGCTAAAGGAACTTTTAGCAGCTAGGATCTAAGCGTTACAGTGACAGCTCAATGATTCGAAACGTTGATAGAGCTTAGATTTTTTTTGTAGATAAGATAATGATTAAATGAGTGAAAAGTCATGCTTAGAGAAAACAAAGAGGGTTAGCGCTTCATTTATTTTATATTCTTGAATATTTTTTACGCACTTATGATTCGTAGTAACCTCAATGGTGACATAAAAGTTTTCATACCTCTTCTGAGATAGTTAATACTAAGGGTTCGCCGCCTCAAGAAACGAGTCAAGTTAAGATGTAAGAGGGGAGGAAAGCAGGATTAAAAATACCAGCGAGCTATCTAGGAACTGGCTTATTATTCCCCCTCCGCATCCCTGTACGTAACAGAAAGCCCTGGATCAAACAATCCTAAATTCTCACTCCGGACTAGATGATGTAATACAGACTTTGTCTCTCCCTCTCGCAGGTGTGTTCTTCGGAATGGTGTCCATCGCGCTGGTCGCTGTGGCTATGAACCTGGGAGACGTTCTCGCGGTATTGCATTCAATTAATCCCAAAAGCTTGCAGTCATTCGCGCCTGAAAAATCGGTGCAGCATCCGTTCATACTGTGCAGCATGAGCGCACCGTTCCCTGCGCCCCGCATGAATGTTTCAGTACTTTTAAGATGGAAAATACAGCACCAAAATTTACCGACGCTCCACCGCTCTTTGCAGGCGCAGTCGGCGATCAACAGCGGCATTGGAGGACCTCTGCTTGGACTGTTCTCCATGGGCATGTTCATCCCGCACGTCTCATCGAAGGTGAGATTTTGATTGGATTTACCATCAACTCGGTTTTTGTCGTAGGTAGCCAAGATTCTGAATGACTTAATGATCAATCAATCAATCAATCAATCAATCAATCAATTAGTCACCCAGTCAGTCAATCAATCAATCAGAAGAGCACCTTTGCAGGTTTAATTCGACCATGAGCATGAGCATTCTCATGTTTCCGCATTCGTCATTCACTCACTCTCTCACTATCTCACTCACTCACTCACTCATGCGCGCACACATGCACACTGGATAACACGTATACATGCGCACGTACACATGCACGCGTACACATGCACACGTACACGCACACGGAATTAGAGTCTATATATACGAGAACTGCAATTTGCAACGCTAGCGGAGCGCCCGTATTACCTGTCTGGGACGTTCGGCAGTGGCTCACGTATCGGCTCTCCGCTCACCGCGCACAGGGCGCCATGTTGGGGCTGCTGACGTCCTTGGGCATCGCCTTGTGGATCTGCATAGGAAGCCTGGTCAACCCGACCGTCTACCCGGCGCCTCCGCTGTCGGTGGACGGCTGCCCAACTCTGTACCGAAACGTCACCAATAGCTCTAAGCCTTACGTGGACCCCGTCCTGGTCGAGTAAGCGCCGCTCGGCAGAGTAACGCGGAGAGACCGTGGGCGAGAATTTGACATCTCCTTGGCGCCATTCTTTTCTTCCAGCGAACCCGAAGGGATCTACGCGTTGTCTTACCTGTGGCAGTCGCTGGTGGCCTTCCTCATCAGCTTCGCCGTCGGAATTCCCGCCAGCTTTTACGCGAGTGAGTAGGCTGACCACCGCGATTGAAACTCTACCCGTGGAAGGCGCGATGAAACCCTCATTTGGGAGCCTTAACCAAGGTCTCTGACAGAGCATAACCAGTTCGCGACGTACGCAGCCACCCCTGATGCTTCCTTCAGCTGACGGAACTGCACGTAGGTGTAAGCTCCTGGGATTCGTATTCCTGGGATTGGGTAATCTGCCCAATAGTGGCAGTGTTCAGTCCACGTCACAAGTAGAGAGGGCATCCAGTGCGTGCCGCACGAGGTGTTTCCGCAGTTGCGTGGTGAGTTTCCAGTGATATACGAGATCTTTGGCAGCCAGGACGACCGTCCTGTTCACTTCATTGGCTTCTGAGACCTCCATTTGTGCACGTTAAGTGGCTCGTGTACTTAGATTCCAGCTGCGCACACATTTATAGTCGTACCTCTAGTTTTAATAATACCGTTATACCCTCTCTAGTACCATGCGTTCAGCTAGAAGGACAGATATTTCTTTGACCGATTAGTAGCTTCCGGAGAAAAAGGGCTTTTCAGCGCGCTGGCGTTCTCGGCAGTGAAGGGCGCCTCCGGCTCGAAGCAGGACACAAAGGAGTTTGTTTTCGCTTGCCCAGATAGGAAAAGGGATGAATCCTCGCAGCAGCATTCATGGTTTAACCTAACTTAACCTGTGTAATTTTGTCATACGTCACGCGGGCTTCGTCTGAAATTAGGTTAAAGCTGAGCACTTTCTGAAGGTTGGCTCAATGTGGATGAGATTAGGCATTTCGCGGAGTGAACTTTACGCAATCCAGAGAGACGTCGAAGTGATTCTGAAATCTCGCCTGTTACGTCTTTGCGTCTTGTTACTGTTTTTAGTGTTCGGTTTAAATACACAGAAACTACTAGATTATTACATAACGAGTTTGTATCTAACGCAGTAGCAGCCAGTAGCATCCATGACGCGAGGTTGAGAGTTTCGTCTCGAATTATGTGTGCGCATGTTGAGTTACGGGACACTCTCAGGGTCTTACTTCAAGCTCTTCTTATACCAAGATCGAAAACGTAAAAACAATGACGTTCCTGTGATTTCTCAATGGATTCAGTGGGTCTTTAATTCCAACATTCGGGCTCCAGCAATATCACCCCATCGCTCTAACTGATCACGTTGTTGTTTACGTGGAGACAACGATGTCGCTCTCATTTTTCTTTTTCTGTTCTTCTGTTGTAGCTGCGAACGATCCGAAGACTATGAACCCCAAGCTAATCTGCCCAATAGTGGACATTCTGTTTCCGTACCTGCCAGAGAGGTACAGGAGACCATTTAGATTCAAGTTGGGGCAGAACTACGTAAGTATGCCAGGGCTTTTTTTACATAGCGCTCTCCTTACATCTTACCTTGTTTTTCGTGACACTCTGCTATAGAGCGAGAGAGAGAGGGAGAGCAGGCGGCGAGGGCGCGTGGAGTTAGAGCAATGAAACGTGCCTTCGAGGCTATATACGGTATCACCTAAGCAGTTGTTCGTAATGCTCGCGCGCCCCACTCTAAATGCCGGGTCGTTGCTTTCGCTCTGCTTTTGCAGCAATAGCACTTTTAGATACGCGAACTTTGCGAAAATCGCGTTGAAGGCATTCCTGCTTCTGTCTCCGTGACAATCCATGGAGATGAGGGAGGCGGGGGAGTGGCAGTGTTCAAACGATGGTTGGTAGCTAATTGAAGGCAAATAGCATTTTTCCGGAGGAACACGGCCACACAGAACAAGATAACACGAGCGCTGACGTTCTTCTGAGATTGTACTTGTCAGTGTATTGGAACTCCGCAAAAGAAAGGAATAAAAAATAATGAAAATTAAAAGATATCTGGCCGCGTGTTCTAGGCTAAAATTTAACTTTACAGATCGAAGTTGAGGTTGTTACACCTCCCCTTACAAAAATTTCTTTAGATAGTCTATAGACTGTCCTTTGACTTCTGTCTATAAAGTCTATAGACTCTGAATAGACACACCTTAGAGAACAGTCTATAGCCTAGAACTCCAAAAAAGAAAGTAATAAAAAGATAATGAAAATTAAAAGACATCTGGCCGCGTGTTCCTGGGTAAAATTTAACTTGACAGATCGAAGTTGAGGTTGTTACACCTCCCCTTACAAAAATGTCTGTAGATAGTCTATAGACTGTCCTTTGACTTCTGTCTATAAAGTCTATAGACTCTGAATAGACACACCTTAGAGAACAGTCTATAGGCAATACAATTCCTGTAGACAGTCTGTAAAAATCTTTAGAATCATGGCTATACACTTTTAGTAGACTTTTGTCTATAGACAGTTTATAGACTATGAATAGACAAAAATAAATATCTATATGAAGGCAATACAGTCTATAAGAAGTCTACAAACTGTCTATAGAACATTTTTGTAAGGGTCCTCAGCCTCAGCTTCTCTCCAGTTTAAATGGCACTGTTCGCATTCAGAAACGGCAGTGTATAGTACTTCGGTCTGTCAGTGGAGAGAAATGCTGCTCAAGAGCGGCGTCTTGTCACTGCAGGATCGAACTGTCTTGCTAATTGAGTGGTGGAGTCTTGTCAGCGTATGAAACGATAACACCAGGATGAATTAAGTTTCTATTTTTTTCATGCTCTGTGATGCCGTAATGTTTTTGTCCTCTCCTGCCTCGCTCGCAGAGGGGCCCAGCAACGCCGCGCCCGAGCTTGAGCCAGGGGAAGAGCTGGCCTCAGGCCAACATCACCATTGCAGCCCTGCCTGTCGACCCAGAGTCCAAGATCATCGGTCTGAACGTGTCACGCATCCAGGCGCTGACGGAGCAGCTTTATCCCGAACAACCGTATCCACCGGTCAAACCTCTGCGTTCACCCAGTCAGTACTTCACGCACTTATAGCACCCCGTGCAGACATCGTAATTTACCGGCGATCAGAATTTTTGAGGAAGTGCACCGCCCTCTGGCGAGAGCGCGAAAATTCATCTGCTACACAGAAAACTGGTAGGAAAGACGAACGTGTGAACACCGTAGGTGCGATCCGCTTCCGCGAACACCAAATACGCATGCGAGGTGGAAGATGTACAGGCGCGGACAAAAGTAAACGGAGCAGGCTATTGACTTCCAAAAATTTTCACGCGTTGCCTAATTGAAATTGCCAGCAACGGTGTGTGCATACTGGTAGGGGACGCCAGTGCGCTTTCTCATGGACGAACAATTTTTCTTCAATTCCTATAGGAAAAACGTGTTTGCACTTCAAAACGAAATCGTGTGCTCCGTTTGCTTATGTTATGTCCCCGCCCGTGCGCTTGCAACTGCTGCTCCTTGCAATTGTCACCGATACAAACTGCGCATTCGCTCTACATGCTGTCGTTTGTTGCCAACCGGTGAAGCGCAGGGGAGGGCAGATGAAAACAAGTGCGCGTGCGCAAAGCGACCATGTTGAAAAGGTGGTTTTTGGAGCCATATATGCGTTTCGATGGAGGCGAAGCGCAAAAGGCACCCGTGTGCTGTGCGATGTCAGTGCACGTTAAAGATCCCCAGGTGGTCGAAATTATTCCGGAGCCCTCCACTACGGCACCTCTTCTTCCTTTCTTCTTTCACTCCCGTCCTTTATCCCTTCCCTTACGGCGCGGTTCGGGTGTCCAACGAATATGTCAGACAGATACTGCGCCATTTAATTTCACCAAAAACCAATTTTCATTTTATTTTCATATGCCGGTTCATTGTCACCGCATCTCACATTAGTCTTCTGGCCTTCGGCATAAAGCGGTGAACAATGAGAGAAAAAAGAAGCCTCAATAATTAGTGCATGAAATTTGCCAAGATTTAAAGGCAATCAGGCAAAAAACCGCATATGGTAGTGTGTTTTCAGAGGAATATAGTCTTTGAAAAGAATTTACGGCCTGACAGTTAGGCAAACCAGCTCACTGAAAAGCGTAGAATAAGTGGGTAGGCTTTTTCTATCCGCTGGAACCAATACCAGGTGACCGGATTGTAGAACGATGCATAAATATATATAGGGTGTCCCAGCTAACTTTAGCCAGGGTTTTAAAATATGCCGCGGCACTCTAAGACGATGCGACCAAATGCATGTTGCTGGCTTTCGTATGGAGCAACTCACGCACTTTTTTGTATTGTGCTTAATTGCATAATTAGTAAGATTAACTACATTCGCAAGCAACGAAGATAGACGAAAAAGACCAACGAGAAAGTTGTAGAACGGTCCGCGAAATGTCGAACTCAACAGTTTATAGCGTTCCATATATTACGTATCGGCTTTTTTTAGCTCACTGCAGATGCCCGCGAAATACAAAAAAAAACCCGCGTGACATGTCCGCTTGCGCGCGCGCGATTGCAGTGCTCTCAAACGTGCTCTCAATAGGCAAGCGGTATGCTTCCCTTGTGGCGCTTGATAGCGAGAAGCAGACACAGTCCTTATTGCTTGCGCTCCCGTAAATCGCACAGCCAGCGCCTGCGCCGCAGCCCTGTCACCTTTTAAGCAGCAGCGCACCGGGATAAATGATCTGTTCGTTCCTACGCGGAACGTTTGAGACCACTTTAATCGCGGCGCTTAAGTGGACACGTCATGTGGTATTTTATTTCGCGGGCATCTGCAGAGAGTGAGAAAAAGCCGATACGTAACAGATGGACAGTTAGAAACTGATCAATTGCACGTTTCGCGGACCGTTCTACAACTTTCTCATTGGACTTTTTCGCCTATCTTCGTTGCTTGCGAATTTGGTTAATTAATTTCGACTAATTGTGCAATTAAGCACAATACAAAAATAGTGTGAGTTGTTCCATACAACAGCCGGAAAAATGTATTTGGCAGATAGGCGCCTGGTTGCAATTATAAATTTGTAGCCGGCCGTTAGTAACAGCCTTATCAATTTTTAGAATTTCGAAAACACGATTACCCTCGACAAAATTTGGCTATTTCGACTAGTTGCGTGCACTGGAGGGGTTGCTTTGCCTACATGCTTTTTGAAAGGCATGTGTTTTGGCATGATGTAGCAGAAAATAAGTTGAGTCACAGCGGCGAGAGCAATTCGTTTTCGAGATTCTAAAACTGATATGGCTGTTACTAACGGCCTGCTACAAACTGCTAATTGCAATCAGGAGCCTATAGGTAATAGTTAAATTGCTAACTATTAGAATTTAGTTAATCATTTTACTAGTTAGCAAGATCCGCCTTCGCCTGTTTTCTTACGTCTGCCAACACTGGTATTACTATGCCGCTTCTCTTTACCTTTTCGTGAATAGTAGAACGTCCCCTAAATGGAAACCTCACCTGCGCTAATTTATTTTTTAAACTTATTTTCAAAGCACACGCGTCACCTGTTAGTAGATCAGCGCCTTGCGCTCTGGGCAGCGGAAACTTTCCGTAGGCCAGGTAACAACTCGCAGCCGTGAGAGGTCGCGTCCTTCGTTGCTTACAAGTTTCCGTCGAAAGAGCACCGGAAGTTTGCATCATGGTTACGCTTTCGGCAGGCGGACAGCGAATGCAACGTTGCCAGGCGTTTACGTTGTTCTTCACGTAACCACGACCTTTTGCGATTTCAAAACCACCGGATGCTGCGATGCGCGGCTCGAACATACCTGGCCGTTCACCGCCGTTCGCTCACTATTTCGACTATGCAGCGCGAGTGAACTCCAATCGCGCCTATTTCGTGAGGGCCAGGGTGGCGTGAAAACGAACACAAACCGTTCAAACTCTAAAATCGCTGCTTGGCACGAGCGTCACGCCATAACATGTATCAGGAAAAACGGGGTTAGCATAAGGGAAAGACTCAAGCTAAAACGGTTGAAATTCGACCGAGCAGAGTGCAGCGGTTCATAGGAAGAAGTAATGATGTGATTAGGGTGACGGCTGAGAGACATAACGAGACTAGCGTGGATTAGAGCATAAGTGCGGGTTAATGATATCCTAGCTAACAATCGAGGAGTTTAAATGAACTCGGGTGGGACGTGCAATGAAGAGCAGAGAAAGTGCAGCAGATGGAGCGCGTCTGGTGAATACATAGATGTCTTAGAAACGTATCTTCCAGTTATTAAACTACTGATCCGGAGTTCCCGGGTTCGAACCCGACTGCGGCGGCTGCGTTTTTATGGAGGAAAAACGCTAAGGCGCCCGTGTGCTGTGCGATGTCAGTGCACGTTAAAGATCCCCAGGTGGTCGAAATTATTCCGGAGCCGTCCACTACGGCACCTCTTCTTCCTTTCTTCTTTCACTCTCTCCTTTATCCCTTCCCTTACGGCGCGGTTCAAGTGTCCAACGATATATGAGACAGATACTGCGCCATTTCCTTTCCCCCCAAAACCAATTATTATTATTATTATGTACTGAGGCATTCATGAATATAGTTTGATTACGAGCGTGCAAATTACAAATGTTCCAGTTATGAGAGTTGCGAAGTTGTCCGGAACGCACTCAACGTTACAGAGGCCAAGCCGCATCTAGTTGCCCAATAGACCACAGCTTTTGCTCTCTAACCGGGTTCAACAGTAGTTCTACCACAGCTAATTTCTTTCTTCAGTAAAGGTTGCTTCCAGTTGCTTTGTAAACACGTGCGGTTTGGGCGACAAGAAAACAACGTCCTCTCCCGCGGGACCAGCTCAACCTGCACGCGTTTAGCACCAGGGGTGTCCATGAAACGCTGTAACACGACAATGGCCACCCATTGTCGGTATGGAAGTGCTTCGAGAAAAAGGCAAACGTCACAAAAGAAAAAAGTGCGAACACTTCCTGGCGGTACGAATGTCGCGCAACGCGTTGCACAGAGATATCAATGCGAGAGCTCTCTTTATGCACGGCTGCGCACGGCTATGCCGCCACATGGGGTGTTTACGCGCGAGCTTACCGCTTCGTCGAGCTACTGTCACAGCGCACCCGCAGTGCATGTCTAGACTAAGCGGGCAGAGCGCAGACATCATGCACGGACGGGGGCAAGTACATCGCTTGAGCGACACTCGCAATAACCGCGACCATGTACACACATTCCGCGGCGAGAGATGGCGCTTGTAGGATGTGGCCGCTAAAGTGGCAGCGGTTACGACGCAAGTGATTAGCCGTGTGCTAAAGCGTTTCATATGAGAGACGTATAGCTCGGATGCAATTGACACTTTGAGTTCTGTAGCACTGACCGACAAGCTATACGCTCGCAATGAGGGAATTTTGCTTTTAATGTGCGCGCAAATCTGCCGTGACTGGAATATTAAGGTGGTGGATTATTCTTTGTGTGCTGCACTTTTAGGCTGCTCTATGTAGGCGAACTTGCGCGATTCATTATTTATTTCATACATTATAGAACAAACGAGGTGCGTGATCTTAAGTTTATTTATTACTTGATTCACATTTAATATTATTTATTTCATCATGTGCCCCTACAAAACATCAGCCACGTATCGTCAGTAGAGCATGAGTTTGAAAAGCGCGTGTGCATTTCTTATAAGGCAAACTTCCGTTATACTGTCAAACCCATCAGAGATTGTAGCTTGCGTACCTTATAACTTTGTAACTTGTACACTTTCTGAGAAATAAATACTGCTGAATAAAGGACGACGTTTTTTTTACTTATATAATATATATTAAAAGAGAGGTGGTGCATGACAGCGGTGTAGGCTACTCTTTTCACATATTAGGGGAAACAACCTGGACTGACGATATAAATATAAATCTCAAGAAAGCCCGACACAACTATAACATACGCTACACACAACTTATAGGACACAGTGCACATGTCAGAAGAAATAAATGTGAGGGAGCATGACTGAAAAAGGACAGCATTCCTTTGTTCACTAGAGCCCAGATTGTGATGTGCCCGCAGGCGGTTAAAAACCATAAGCTGTAAAAGATGGTTTAGGGGGGTTTAACGTCCCAAACCGACTCAGGCTATGAGAGACGCCGCAGTGAAGGGCTCCGGAAATTTCGACCATCTGGGGTTCTTTAACGTGCACTGACATCGCACAGCACACGGGCCTCTATAATTTCGTGTTAAAGAATATATATATATATATATCACATCCAGCACGAGCATCCAACTGGCGGCGCGAGCGCTTCGTCGTCGTTGGCTTTGGGGCTGGTTCATCTTCTTCATTCCATATATATATATATATATATATATATATATATATATATATATATATATATATATATATATATATATATATATATATATATATATATATATATATAGGAATGAAGATATATATATATATATATATATATATATATATATATATATATATATATATATATATATATATATATATATATATATATATATATATATATATATATATATATATATATATATATATATATATATATATATAGGAATGAAGAAGATGAACCAGCCCCAAAGCCAACGACGACGAAGCGCTCGCGCCGCCGGTTGGATGCTCGTGCTGGATGGAACACTGCCGCTTGTGTCTGGTCGCTCGGCTCTCTGCCTCGTAGATTGCCTGTGCCAAGGTCTTCGTAGCCGGCGCTTCCATCGTGCCAATAAACCGCTCTACATTATATATATATATATATATATATATATATATATATATATATATATATATATATATATATATATATATATATATATATATATATTTTTTTTTTTAGAAGTTTCAGATGGTCCTGAAGTCAAGTAATAAACAAACATTGGTTTTCATTTTTGACGATATATATTTATATCTAATAATGAGCTACCAAGAAATCATCCTTGAGGTATGTATATCACACACGTACACATACACACACATGCATACATACTATAAACTAGACTGACACACTTTTAAAAACATAAGGGTTTACTGACGTTTCGATTGGGGACGAGTCTTCATCAGAGTGGTAAAAGATTGTTTCAGACCAATACTTATAGGGGTTGGAAAGAGGCTGCTACAATGCGCCTGATTTAGAACTCGGAAAAAGAGCCAAAAAAGAGAAAAAGGCGATACAAAACTAGCACGTACGCGTGCTCGGCGGGTACATATTTACGACAGACATGCATTGCGAACGACTGTATTGTTGATGCCTTTTTGACAACGTAAATGTTCTGGCCAGCAAAATGCAGTCCAGGAGAAATACCTCAGCTAGTGACCTCCAATAGATCGCGTTTATCTCAAGGTACGTCTTTCGTGTCAGATGTAATGATGATTTGAGCAACATTAACCACAATCGATTTTCTGACACGAACTGTTGGTGACGTTACATTTGCCACCTCGAACACTTGCCATCAGGTTAACGATGACAGAAACGCCACAACAAGGTTTGCTTCCTTTCACATCTTGCTGAGCGATGTCACTGAAGGTAGTTTATATCTTCCTATAAACAAAAAAAACCTTAAGGCCAATCTCAAATGAGTTATGTTCGTTTAATTTGCTGAGACGAGAAGTGCGGGATGACGTTGAGTCTTATGTGCACACTGAAAGGGAAAACATTTTGGCAATCCATAGTTGCAATAAAGTCATTGCGCCCCGGGGTACGACCGAGCTATATTTACTCCTACTTCTGACCAATACCTTCTTGAGGAGAGAGAGAGAGAAAATAGTAGAATTATCCGGAAGTCGATTCTTTATTTAATGTTTGTAGTCCTGAGTGAACCTATGCGGGCTTTTTAGTGATTCTTCAGTGAGTTTCCGGTTCACTTGTCTGCAGTGTGCTTAATGTTTTTAGGCACGCACATTAAGCACTGCGTTAAGCACATTAAAAACAAGAATAAACTATGTGAGGGAATATTTCGGCTACTTGTCGAAATCAGTCCAAGTACAAGGACTGCGTACGGCACCTGGGACGTCGGCGTTGTTCTCGACAGACAAATCTGTTTGCGGCGTCTCATGCACGATTGTGTTTCTCTTGTTGCACGTAGGGTCGACGCCCCCGGACCCAGGGGCGTCCCCAACTGGAGTTGTGTGCCACCAGGAGCCACCGTTCTCTTTCCCAGCTACACGTCGAAGGAACTCGAGTAACCGCGGCGGCACCCACGGCAGCAGTTCAAGGCTGTAGAAAGACCATCCCCACTTCTCTCTTTATCACTGCAGTCTACTGTGCGGTGTCAGCGAAGGTTAAAGATCTCCAGCCAGTCGGAATGATCGCAGAGAAGCCACCCCCTCCCCCCATACGACGGCTCTCTTTCTCTATTACCCCCTTCTTTCACTGCCGCCATCATTCCTTCTCTTACGGCGCGGTTGAGGTATCTACCGAGTATAGTAAGACAGCTACCGCATGATCACTTTCCTTTAAATCAATTTTCATTTTCATTGGAAGCGGTCAAAGGTCAACTGGATAAAACTCCGGCCCTGAGTGCCGCAAAGAAACCCCTTAACACTGCCAAGAAGCTCATAGCCCAAAACGTTTTTCTTTTTTTTTCATTTCGTCGCGAGTGAGCGCGATGCGATCGTCACTCGATCGATTAGGGTTTGTTTCTGAACGCGGCCACGGATGGCCCTGCTATTGTAGTCACTGGAAGCTTTAACCTACAGCCGGGAAGAATTCTGCAGAAGTCTTTGTCATGTTCTTCGAGGCAGTGGCCGTCTTTTGGCAGGAATTTTTCAAAGTGGAAGGCTGCAAAAAGTTTTTTTACTGCTTGACATCGTTTTTACAGCGAGAAGGCATTTAAGGAACGCCATAAGTGTAATCATTCCCCGAAGAAGAAGGACAGGAAGGAAGAGAGGAGTTCAGTTGAGTTGAGAGTTGAGCTGTTGTATGCTACAGGTGGGATTAGCATTGCTTATTCTGCCGGCAATTGCTCCACCGTAGCGTCACTTATATGCTAATAATGACCTAAAACCTGTCGGATCTGCCCCGCTATGCGCACAGTCACTTAGAATAGTACATGTTCCAATCCCGCAGTCACCATCTATGCACACATTTACTCACAGTAGATCATAGTCCATTGCAGTGCCACCATCCATGAACACATACACTCACAGTATAACATAGTCCACTCCAGAAGACACCATCTACGCACACATTCAATCACAGTAGTCCATAGTCCGTTCCTGCTGTCACCATTTAGAGACAAGATCAGTGTCGTGCAGAAATGTTAAAAGAAGGAATGCAGCCTCCCTTCTGCATGTCTGGTTTCCACTCCGGTAGACAATGTGCTGAACTGTACTGTGAAGGGCTCCTGTTTTCTTGAAGGAAGCGAACATCACATACCTTTCCGCGTTGTACTCTGGGCAGTACATAATATAATATTCTATATCCCCGCGCATACCACATAAAGAACATAGCGGAGACGATGCTATGACCATCTTATGCGTCCAGGCTGGAGTACGAGCAGAGCCCGTGCGAATTCGATGTAGTAGAGTGGTCTGGGATGTGCTCAGTCCCTTGGTCACACATGGCTTGTGCAGCGCACTCTGCAGGGTACTAAAATGGAAGAGAAGAAGGCGAGAGGTATCATAAAGCATTGGCTGTGCGATGCAATAAGCAGTGCAGAAGCAAACTAGTATAATAAAAGCAACACAACATCAAACTTTGTATGTGTCACTTGTACTTACTGTCGTTGTACACTGTCGTCATCTAAGGAAGCACCTCAACAGCAGCCAAAACAGATACCAAGCTTCCATCCTTATGATAGCTCCTCGTTGTATTGAAGGCGTCAAGCTATAGCAAAGCAGCCGATATTGTAACTAAACAAAAAAACACAATTTGAAAGAGAACGTTTTTTCGGCGACTGGCATACAAGCAATTTTTAAGAATTTGATTTTATATCATGACTGTTGTTGATGTTGATTTATTAAAGGATACATTTCTCAGGAAATGAACCCACTGGGCTTGATCACTTGACCCTTGCACACGCCTTGTTGTAGGAAGAAAAAATTTGCGGACAAATCCGCGCTACGCCTAAATTACGCCGCTGCAGGGATGCCGGCGTGCTGTTCATTGTTTTGATCGCATGCATACACAAGAAAGGTTCTCACTGAACATTATTTTGTGTACTATTTTATTTGTGTCACTTGTAAGTACCCACGTGGCAGCATCGATGGCGTAACGTGTACCAGTGTCTCTTTAAGAAAGAGCGTTGTTGGGCGAGTCGGTCAGAGATTTCAACAAGAGGTACTGCGCACGCAAAAACAAGGACGAGAAGGTTAACACAAGCGCAGACTCGCGACTGATTAATTCGACAGAAAAACACGTTTTATACCCTCGAAAATGCCGTTCATAAATCTTCCTTCTTTCTCGTACAAGTTAATCGACGGGTCACTGATACAGACATCCCCACCTTTCCTTATGGAAAACGCCTCGGCAGATTCACGTGCGACCTGATCATTGCTTCTCCTTGATATTTTTTATTTTTTTTTCAGCAAAGGCAGGCACGGCTTGTCGCGAGTAGCCTCGGGGCATGCGCCGCAGAGCAGCAGTAAATTCGACCCTGTTTTAGACCACATCGAAAGTGGGTGCTCCCTTAAACGAACATTTAAACATCGGCCCGTCTGACCGATGTATATCCTTCCACAGGTTAGGGGAACCTCATAAACAACTCCGGTACGGCCCCTGACGTAAGGGGTGGGATGTCTCTTCATGCAGTCTGGCGCACTTTTCCCTTCGGACATGACGCGAGGGCACAATGAGGCCAACTTGCACGGGGAAGAAAACACCACCCGCACACCGTAACACTTCAGCACATTTTTCAAATTGTTCAAATTTTCAAATTTGTGAAATGTACAATTTTAACTTACTCATTTTTCAAAATTTTTTTCAAAAACAAATTTTTACACACAGATCAGTCGCGAGTCTGCGATTGTTGTGTTAACCTTCTCGTCCTTGTTTGTTTGTGCGCAGCACCCTTTGTTGAAATATCAGTCTCTGGACGCAAGTGCTTGTTTTGAACCCCAAAGCTTCACTACGTTGGGCAAAGTCAATTTCGCCGTGCGTTGCCGGTTGACCTTAAAGTGAGCCAGAGGTCAAGTGTGGCTATAGGCCTTACCATATGTGGTCCACCGTGGTGTCACACCACTTGACCTTTTACATTGAACTTCGACTTTGACCTTTCGATTCGCTTGTAGAGGGTTGTAGAATAGGCCGCAGCGTTCATTGGGTGACCAACCTCTCGCGATGAACCATTAATTTAACTGGCACCTGCCAGGGTGGCAGGGTGGGCGCGCTGACCATCCAGTGAGCGGAACGCACCTCAACGTTACAGACGTCAAGCCGCGTCTACTTGCCCGATACACTACAGCTTTAACTCTCTAGCCAGGTTCAGCAGAAGTTAAACCGCAACAATTTTTTTAATTTCATTTACTTTCCAATAGTTGGACGCGCTCCAGGTGAAGTCAGTATGGCGGAGACAAGGAACAAGGACGCTAGGGTTGGTACAAGCATACCTGTAGACAATTTAAGCGGACGAGTCAAGCAGACACACAAAATTTATCACACACGACTAGTTCAAAGGTGTGCACTACAAGCACATGGTAGCGCGGACATGAGCACGCGCGAGGCAGGCTAGGAACGCGCGTGCTTGAACGCAGCGAAGAACGCATCGCAAGAAAAAAAATAAAAAGGTAAAATGTTTTCATGTCTCTCATTGGTCACCTCTTAAGGATGTTGTTTATTCATAAATGGATAGAATTTATCTGTCGTCCGGTGTCTTTTATGTTAATATTCCCGCCAGGTGTCCCCGAGCTTCTAGCCTGTGCCTAGAGGACGAAATAGTCAGAGACGCGCGTGCTCTTGCAGCTGGGACACTGATTCACTGCTTGTGGCCTGTGTCCAGCCATTTTGGGTCCTGGAAGCTGTTTGAGACATTTTGTGGTGGAGTGCGCTGGGTTAATCGCCCTGGAATATGTCGCAAACCTTTTTTAACACCGAGGACCCCAGACCTCTCCCTGTCGACACGCCAGTGCACCGGGTCAGCCGCCGAAATCTAGGACTGCCCCCTGAGCATGGGCTATTTGAAACTACCTCGGCGCCTGGCTGACTGCCTCCTGAGCACAGGCCATTGGAATCTACCTCGGCGCCTGCCCCTCAGCCAGTCATGCAAGGCGCCGAGTACTACACTCTCCAGAACTCACGGCTGCCAAAGTCCTTTCACGGGACTCAGCTGCAGGAGGTGGAAGATTGGCTCCTCCAGTTTTAACGTGTCACCGCATTTAACCAATGGGATGACGCCGCCAAGCTGAGGAACATTTTCTTCAGCTTGGAGGACTGTGCTCGCATGTGGTACGAAAACCGTGAGGACACTCCTTCATCATGGCCTGAGCTCCGACGTCAACTGCTCACCGCGTACGTCAGCGCTGATCGTCGGGAGCGAGCTGAACGCGCCCTGCAGTCCCGCATGCAAATGCCCAACGAAACGGTTACCATGGTCATCGAAGACAGGACGCGGGTCTTCCGACGGGCTGACTAAACAGCGCGACCTCCGCGCCCTACTGCTCCAGTACAAAACCTGCTTCGCATCCTCCTCGAAAGTGCAGCAAACGACGATCACGAAGCATCGGATCATCACTTCCGATGACGCTCGCCCCATGCGACAGCAGCTGTACCGCATTACCCCGAAGGAACGCGACGCCATCCAAACGCCGGTGAAGGAAATGCTTACAGACGACATTATTCAGCCCTCTAAGAGCCCGTGGTCGTCGCCCGTCGGGCTGGTTAAGAAGAAGGATGGGACACTGCGCTTTTGCGTGGATTACCGTAAGCTGAGCGCCATAACGAAAAATGACGTCTACCCGCTGCCCCGCATCGACGACTCACTCGACAGACTTCGCCGCGCCAAGTATTTTTCGTCGATCGACCTAAAGACCGGATATTGGCAGATTGAGGTTGATGAACGTGACCGCGAAAAAACAGCCTTCATCACTCCCGACAGCCTATATGAATTTAAGGTGTTGCCCTTCGGCCTTTCCTCTGCGCCGGCGACGTCTCAGCGCATGATGGATACTGCCCTGGCTGGCCTCAAGTGGAAAACCTGTGTAGTTTACCTATATGACGTGGTGGTGTTTTCAGAAACCTTCGACCAACACCTTGAACGCCTGCGGACCGTGTTGGATGCCCTGCGGTTGGCCGACTCGACACTTATGGCCGACTCGACACTTAAACCCGAGAAATGCCACTTTGGCTCCAAAGAGCTCAAGTTTCTCGGCCATGTTGTGAGCTGCCCCGCATCGACGACTCACTCGACAGACTTCGCCGCGCCAAGTATTTTTCGTCGATCGACCTAAAGACCGGATATTGGCAGATTGAGGTTGATGAACGTGACCGCGAAAAAACAGCCTTCATCACTCCCGACGGCCTATATGAATTTAAGGTGTTGCCCTTCGGCCTTTCCTCTGCGCCGGCGACGTCTCAGCGCATGATGGATACTGCCCTGGCTGGCCTCAAGTGGAAAACCTGTGTAGTTTACCTAGATGACGTGGTGGTTTTTTCAGAAACCTTCGACCAACACCTTGAACGCCTGCGGACCGTGTTGGATGCCCTGCGGTTGGCCGACTCAACACTTAAACCCGAGAAATGCCACTTTGGCTCCAAAGAGCTCGAGTTTCTCGGCCATGTTGTGAGCGCCAACGGTGTAAGACCCGATCCCGAGAAAACTGCCGCCGTAGCCGAGATTCCCTGTCCTAATACAAAGAAAACGCTCAAGCGCTTCTTGTGTTTGTGCGCCTACTACCGCCGTTTTATCGCCGACTTGTCCAAGATCGCTGAACCCCTCACCCGTTTAACACGTGACGATACACCGTTCGTCTGGACTGCCGAGCAACAGGCTGCTTTCACAGAGCTGCGCCGACGGCTGCACACTACCCCTGTGCTTGCTCACTTTGATGAGGAGGCTGCTACCGAGATACACACCGACGCTGGCAACATCGGGCTTGGTGGCGTCCTCGTTCAACATCAAGAAGGCGTGGAACGTGTGATCGCGTATGCGAGTCGCACACTCTCGCGCACCGAAATCAACAACTCCACATTGTTTTACCACATTGTTTTACGACACGGCGCCCCGTCCTCTGTCATCACCGACAGGTACACCGCGTTTACAGCGCAGCTCATGCACGATGTGTTCCAGCTGAGTCACACGAACCACCGCAAGACTACTGCATACCACCCGCAGTCAAACGGGCTCACGGAGCGCCTCAACAAAACCTTAGCAGACATGCTCGCTGTGTACGTCGACGTACAGCACAAGAGTTGGGACGAGATCCTCCCAAATGTGACGTTTGCCTACAACACGGCGGTTCAGGAAACGACTCGATTTACGCCGTTACGCCTCGTCTACGGGCGTGATGTCCAAACGATGTTCGACGCCATGCTTCCGTGCACCCCTGACGACCAGGCGCTCACGCCAGACGCCGAGGAATTTACCCGGCACGCAGAGGAAGCCCGCCAACTATGCACATCCGCCGGCAGCAGGCAACGGATGCAGAACGCTACAACCAACGACATCGCCACGTCGAGTACCACCCCGACGACAAAGTGTGGGTATGGACCCCGGTAAGTCGCCCAGGCCTGTCGGAGAAGCTCCTGAGCCGCTACTTTGGACCCTACACAGTGCTGCGCCGCATCACGGATGTGACGTATGAAGTCCTCCCCGATGGCACTCTGCCCAGTTCGCGCCGCCGACCGCAGCCTGAGGTCGTGCACGTACTGCGTATGAAGCCGTACTTTACGCAGTGACGGGCGACTCTTTCACGCTTTATTTTGTTTTATTTTTGCCTGCAGTCGTTCGGCGGCCCGTGATCGTTTGTTCGCTTGTTTTACTTCATCCCGTTCGCTCAAACTGTGCCCACGTTTTTGCTTTCTTTTTGTGGGGAGGGGGAATAATGCCGCCAGGTGTCCCCGGGCGGCGTCTAGAGGACAAAGAAGTGAGAGACGCACGTGCTCTTGCAGCTGGGACGATATTTTATTTCCTCCTTGTTCTTCGCTGCGTACGAAATTAGACCAGGTTTTAGCAAAGCTGTTAACGTTCTTGAAGCACTAATTACAGGCTGACTATTAGATGAACAAGCGCACTTCGCATAGGTTAGGTTCTAAATTCAGCGGAAGCTGTAGGTTGGCAGCTGTCTGGCTTTAGCTGAGTCTAAGGCTAGGGCTGTCTAAGGCTAAAATGTCTAAGGTCATGTGCCCGGCGTCTAAGATCTACAGACTTTGTGGTAAAGTAGACTACCACAACGATTCCAACATTCGCACAGTCACGTGACGACACGTGACCTCACGTGGCCAGTCAGGTGACCGGATGTTGGCGGTAAACGCTCTGAATCCGCCGGGCAGGCTTCCGTGTAACTGCTTTGGCAGTAAGAAAGAAGGAAAAGAGCCGGTCAAGAGTAAAAACCGCAGCCTTTATTGAGGACCGCACATAGTTGTTTCGGAAGTGCAGCCGTTGGGATTTCGTGCGATTTCCAGGGTGGACGTAGCTTTTCGGTTTGTTTATTGCTGGTTATTTGCCATTTCACAAATAGGACCCATAAAATAGGCTCGCTAGAGGCTTGTGTAGTCTCTAATAAAACTCTCAGCCGCAATAAAGGGCCCAAACGTTGCCTATTTCTATCAATGTTCTTGCCCCTGGCTTCCGAAAGTAATTACGAAAGAGAGATAAACTTCTTACACAGGAGCTGCGAAAAGCAAAAACACAGGAAAAAAAGCTGGTATTCAGTGAGCACACTATGCTGTGATTACAGCAGAGCTAAACTGAAGAGATGTGTTTGGTTGGAGTTATTTAATACAGATTTGAATACAGAAAAAAAAAATGGCGCCCTTTTCCTTCGTTATCTCCAAACGTTCACGTACATGGATTACCTGTTGGTTGAACTAAACTCTCGGAGGAAACAAAAATGCTCCACCCTTCTCAAACTTTCACAGGAAAGCTATTCGAGGTGCTAAAGAGCACAAAAACAAGTTGCCGGAAGCATAAGTAAACTTACTTGGCAAGATGGCGTCTCCAAACAAAAGAAATAAGGTAGTCGCTGACACCATATATTATTTGGTTGTTTTGCTACGCCGGTGGCGATCGGGTCTCTCGACAGCAGCGATCCTTACATGTCGAGGGGCTATCATTCACTAAAGTTTTCTCACATGACAGCACTGTATGTTAGCGTGGCGTGTTGAGATTGTTGCTCCATCGTTAAATAAATAATTGTAGCGCAGCCGAAGAAGAAAGACACAGTAATAGAGACAAACTGAACGAGCGCTCGTGCCGTTCGCTCTGTTACTGAGCTTTTCGTCTTTTGCCAAGCTACAATTATTTATTGAACTAGTATGTAATATTTGCTTAGCTGGCGCATCAGCACTGGCCATCAATGATGATGACGAGAGTGATAATAATGATGTTGATGATGAACACCATCCGCCAAGGTGAATTCGCTGCAGGACAAAGGCATTCCTCTTTAAGTCAGCCGCGGCCATGTTGTGCCTCGCAGCCAACTTATTGAGCTAGTCACCCCATCTGGCCGTTTCCAGTCGTAGGTTGCGATAACTTCCCCTTCGTATCCACTCTGCCTTACATGTGTGCTGCCCATGTCCATTTTGGTCAGTGACGAATCCCACCCACGTTACATTGGTGAGTATCGCCTCTGCGTTTTGAAGCGACCGATAGCAACAGCGAACAAAGGCAGCCATTATTTCTTGCTTTAAGCAACGTGTGTGTACATTTTTTCCATGTGCTGAATGTGCTGAACTATGCCGCGCTATTCAATGTCACATTTATCTCTTGAGAGAAATTACGTGAAATCTAAAGCACATTCAAACCAGTAGCGCTACGCACGTGCATAAAATATACAGCCAGAACCTCTCGACACCGGCAGTCGCGTGGTCTCACATGTCGAGAGCTTTCGGCATACATATATCATCCAGCGCTGATCATGCATCAACGAAGCGCACGCTGTTGTCGCAGTGAGTCGCAGCAGTCATTCGTGCGGCTACTATGGAGGGAACCGGTTCGCGCTGGAGCCCTGCGGTTGCTCCGCAGCCGTGAGCGCTTGGCCCAAGCGAAGCCCCTGCTATCTCTGCGTCGTTCCCAGTCCGCGCTCACAGCCAGCCGCTTCATGAACGGAAGCCGTAAAAAGTACACGCGTTCCATGCATCCGTGAGACGGGTTTGCCTCTGACAACGCTTGTCGAAATAGCTTCCTGTCAGCTGAGAGCGAACCTTGGAATCAAGCCTTTCCAGTTCCTTTCTACAAACAGTCTTTTCGCCCTCAACGGTGGCTCGATGACATTGGAGAGAGTTCGGCTGCTTGTCTCAAGGGCGCGGGTTGCATCCCAGCTGCGGCAGCTGTACTTGGATGGAGGCGAAATACAAAAAAAAGAGCCCTTATTCTGTGCGATGTCAGCGCCCGTTAAATAGACCAAGGTAGTCTAAATTAATCCATGTCGTTTCTGGACGTTAAACTCAACAATCATAGCCTTTCTTTTCGATAAAACAAAATAAAAATTGATCAGGTGTATGCGTGGGTTTCAAGCACAGGCAAGCAAGCTACGTCAAGCACAGACAAGGTCATATTTGGACTAACCGCTTTTTTTTTTCGAGGAATTGTCATCTGCGTCTCTCATAGCCTGAGTCGCTTTGGGACGTTAAACTCAGGGCCCCTAAAAAAAAAAGAATGATCATCTGTTGCTATTACCTATATAGTATATAGGATAAATATTTCCAGGAATAACTGGAATGCCTTTTTTTCCCCCAATCTTGCGTTTATTATTATCGTAACTTTGGCCCTTTTTGTACATTGTTCGTTTCTACTGTTTATATACAAGCCTATACACCTGATTAGTAACCATTTATTTTTCTAGAAGTTATTTATAATCAGTGCCTATCCTTTTCGGGTTTTAGTTTTTCCAGAATTTCGGTGGCAAAAATTGGGTGATTATTTTTTGGCTTAAATTCGGGAACAATTAGGGTTATTCAGCAAAAAGTTTAGTAATCTGGTTTTCTTTGGGTCTTTCTTATTGTAGCTATCGACAACTTATATCAGCGCTCTTTTTTGTAGGGGAAACAACATACCCACTTTTTTTGTTCATCATTTCAAGCGCAGTACCGAAATGGACTGTTGCACAGAAACTATTTGCCGTTTTCGGTACTTCATTTTTTCCAAAATACATTAATACTTCTTCACGTACATTACCATCTCTTGCTCAGCACGTCGTACCGGCCTTCCCTTTGACCTGCTGCCTTTGCTCATGCATTGCAGAAATATTCACTCCTTGTCGCAGCTGCAATTTTAAACGCAGCGGAGGCTCGGAAGCAGGCGCATTGCATTTTGGGCGAGTTGATACTTTATACTTTTGGAGATAATTGCGCACACACAAGACAGTGCCCCTTAATTTTCTTGTCCTGTTTTGTGTGTGCGTAATTATTTCCAAAAGGTGGAAGCATGTACTTTTTGAACTTATCTCCAAATCGAGCCGCGGTGGCAGTAGCGAGGGTTATAAAAGCTTGGAAATCATCAGTTAACCGAAAACACCCCTCTTTAACAAGCGCAAGGTACACGTTTATTTTTCGTGTAATGTCTTCAGACTTAGTGCACTGGAAACCTACGTTCTCAAGAAGACGCAGTTTCGGGTAGGAATCGGGAATAAGCCAATTAATAAGAAACTTGTTAGGGGCCTTTAGTGGTTGGTTCGAAACCCACCGCCGGCCACCCACCGGTAAAAATGGGCACAAGCGTCCCCCGGCTCGGCGCCCGGCTTCCTCAGGTGTGTGTGCTTGGAAGAGGCTCCGTAAACCCCGCTGCACCCTACGGGGGGCAAAACCAGTTTCGAACACTCAGCCTGCAAAGGTGGTTCACAATTCAGATGAGACATTCAGTTGATCTTGGCGTTCGATGAAGTTTAAATGAGCTCGCTCTACGGGAGTTCAGCAGATGAGAATGTGCTCGAAGAAGTTCAGAATGCTGCGCTATCAACTAAAGGCCCTGTTTATAAGTTCCGTGATTTTTATTTTTCAGCAGGTTATCAGGAATTGCGTCATTATATATTCTGGAAAGTTATGTGTAAAGTATGTGTTCTCAACGCATTTTTTATAGGAGGTCCCCCTGATCGTTTTACCTACTTCGGGACCCTCTTCATTACCTTTCTTCGCACTTCAATATCACTACATTCTTCAAAAAATATATCAATGAACCAATATGTCTGCAGTTTTTTCCTTCTCGTCTAAGCTATTATGTGAGGGCACTTCTACTAAGATCAAATGATCATCTACAGTATGGTTAAATAAATAAATATTCAAAAGAGCTGATAATTATTGATTATTAGTCTCAGCACGCGTACCATACTTGCTTAGTTGTACACTACGGCTTTCCTTTTCAAGCAATAAGCTGCGCAGCTTAAGGGCTGAAAATGAGTTTTGTCTGTCCATCAAGGTCATCACAGTCGCTGCCAAAGAAATAAGTCCTCCAATGTGCTAGATCTAGCTGAGTAGCGATTTATTTTCAAATACCAGTGTAGGCTTAACATTTAAAAATTTAGAGCGCTGGAATAGAATCTGACTCTTTTGTGCTGTGAAGTGCCAGTGCTTGTTGAAAACCCCAAGCGGTCGAACTTTACCCGTAGCCCTCCGATAAGGCATCTCTTTCTCTATTCCTTCTTTCACTGCCTCCTTCATATCTTTAGGGCGTGGTTGAGGTACCCACATAGAGCAAGGCAGTTATAGCGCCTTAACGTTTCTTCCAACCAATTATTAATCTTTTTATCTTGATCGTAAGGACAGGTAAGAAAGGGCCGCTGACTTACTATTGCTGTTATTCCTAAGCGCTTAAAATCGTAGCATTTTTGTCCACGGCGTAGTCACATGTCTTGGCTTAAGACAACCTTTTCTTACAAGCTAATTGCTTGAGCAGCACCGACTACCACGATAACGTTCAGAGAGAGAAAGAGAGAGAGAGGTTTAATGATTGGAAGGGCAAAGAGGTCGGCCGGAAAGACTAATATATCTGGCCTGCTACTCTGAACTGGGGAAGGCGAAGAGGAGAAGAAAGGGTCGTGCTAATAACGTTCAGGCTTCCCTTGCTCCAAATGCAATTATGATACGCAGGCACGGCGTAAAAATATATTTAGGTGTTGACACCCACCGCCCGTCACGGCAGAGCACGCGCAGAGATAGGGTTCGCGGTTTAGTAAATGAAATGAAAATAAAAATCGGTTTTGAAGAAAGAAAATGACGCAGTAATTGTCTCGCATATCTCGGTGGACACCCAAACCGCGCCGTAAGGAAACGGATAAAGGAGGGACTGAAAGAAGAAAGGAATAAATAATTTTTAAGAATGATACAATATTTTTTTATAATACGAAGACGCTGCAAGCTACAAGGCTACACGGCACAAGGAACACTGGGAGGTTCCTTCATCAAGAACAAATTACGGAATGCGAATGCTGTCAAAAATAATTTCCGAGACTGTTAAACAACGTTCCTACGAATGATACGATGCGTGACTATATTAGAAACGTAAACGTGTTGTACACTTGATTTGTGTCACCGCATATGTATTCTGATGCATGTAGATTTGGTTTTATATGATCTATACATTGGTGGTCTTGTACTTTTTAATCAGTCAAGGGCGTAGCGACTTTTTCGCTCTGTCAAATTTGAATATTATTGCTATACTTATAGAATCGTGTCATGTCTTTCAATATCAAATGATTTTTTTCTGGAGGTTATGTTCACAAATTGTGTTACTTCTTTCTGTTTCACGTACCGCTAGTACTATGTCTTCCTTGCCCTTATATGCACTAGGGGGTGCGAGCTTGTTAAGCTGCACACAAGCCAGATTTTTTCTCTCGCCCCCTCGTGACCTTCAGACATCCATCGTCTAGCGGCACTCACCCAGCAGCAAATCAGTATTGAGTGGGCCCGCGTGACCTCCTGAGCGCACAAAGCCGCGCAGATTCTGCGAGCTCGCCTTCCGACCCCAACCTCGTCTTTGCCTCGAGTCCTCACTCTGGATGACACCACCCTCCTTTTAACAAGAAAGGAGCACCTTCGGCGCCGCACTCGTGCTCTAATCCCTCCGTGTGCGGTAACCCTCCCCCGTGGTCTTACCCGTGCAGAGGAGGTTTCGCTTCGGAGGATACGGGCAGGGGTTGCCCTTACTCCAGCCGTGACACGCAAGTGGCCGCAATTCCAAGATTTATATCCCCGCCCCAGGTGTCCAGTCTGCAAGATCAGAGATTGTGAGGCGGTTATTCACCAGCTGCTGCGGGTTTGCCCGGCGCTGAAGCCGACGAGATTTCGGCACCTGGCGGCAGAGTGTCTCTCACCGAACAATCCGGATTCATATTTCGCTTGGACACAGGGACCATATCATCGTTCCCTCATTTCATACCTTTATAAATATAATAATAAACATCACATTAAAAAAATGAAATGAATACGGGAAAAGGCGAGTCTCCAGCCCAGGGGCCTCAAACTCATTTTGTTATGCGGGCCGCATTGGAAAAAATTCGTCTGCCCAGGGCCAGAAGCCGGAAAATAGCAAAATGAGGTAAAGGGGGCGAATCACAATGGCATTTTTTTTGCGGGGGGGGGGGGGGGGGGGGTGGCAATAAGGAGAGTATGCAGAGCGTTAATCTTGCCGTGTGTTAAATAAAAGAAACTACAAAGATAATTAGCTTATTCAAGAAGAGGTTTTATTTTTTTATTCGTAGGAATTAAACTTTTGTGTTCCAAGCATGCTTCTGGCTTGAGGTGTGACAAAGCTTAGCAGCGACTAGGGGCGCGAGGTCTTGTGCGGAGACGATTCGCATGGTGGCTCTGTGGTGGTCGTCTGTCACCCTTGAACGCAGAGCATATTTGTTCACTTTCAATGAAGAGAAGGGGTGCTTGCACAAGTATGTCCTCCCGAACATGGCAAGTGATCCTTGTCACTTGGTGCCGCGCAGCTGAGAGAAATGTCTTATCTAAAAAAAGTATAAAACACCGGGACACCTACCTCCTAAAACTTCTGTCGTAATGTGATGCTTGCTTGAAGATCAATACGCTTCATTTGCAACTCTGGCTCCACAATGTCCACTCGCGCAGTGAAGGGTACAGAGAAAATTTTGAACTCTTTGGAAGAGGCTGCGGAAGTCTTGAAACCGAATTGTGAATTCTTTCTCTAGACTGCGGAGCAAATCGGCGAAAACATCGCATTCTTGGGCAACGCGTCCTAGTGACTTAAGTGGTCCTACTTATTCGCTTTTACCCGACGCTGTCAGATTTGTAATTTGCCTTGAAATGAATGAGCGTACTACGTGCACGTTTATTTTATATGATTTTGTTTTCACCGAAGTTTTACTTTCAAGGTGTTTAGGTGATCACATATGTCTCTGAAAAATCTAAGCCAACGAAGCTACCTCTCACTTGACAGCTCGGCAATTGGCGTATTTGTCTGCTTCAAGACGCTGTCCACTTTTTCTCTGAGGTCAAAAAATTTCTGAGTCGTACCTAAAAGAAGTACGACTCAAATGTTCTGCCGAAAAATCGGAAGCGCTCCTCCTCGGCTCAAGAAAGAGACAAAGAAAGCCCCTTTAACATGAGATAACGCTAATGGTAAACGGGGACAAAATACCCTCAGTAGACATGATTAGAAAACTGGGTCTTAGGATACAGACAAATGGTAAGAGCACCGAAACGATACAAAAACTCGAATCGAGAGTAGGCCAGACGTGTAGGCTACTCAAAAGAATAGCAAACAAACACGCGGAAATGGAGACGAACCTCTTAAGACTAGCACAATCATTCGTAATCAGTAGAATCACATATGTGGCGCCATATCTACGTCTAGCCAAAGCAGAAAAGAACAAGATTGACATCCTAATCAGGAAAGGCGTCAAAACCGCCCTGGCCACCCCAGTACACATCCACCCAGAACATTCTGAACATAAGGATTTCAAACACACTGGACGAGCTCATTGAGGCTACCAGAGTAGCGCAACAACAACGACTCCTAGGGAGCCATTCGGGGCTAAAAATACTAGAAAAGCTAGGCTTCGAACCTCGAGCGCGGCTCAGACACACGGAGAATACCCCAACACTCCCAAGGAACATGCATCCGGTACGCCATGAGGGTAGACGAAATGAAAAAGCGAAAGCTCTATAAGAAAAACTAGCCAACAGACGGGACGTGGTTTACACGGACGTGGCGGAATACGAAGGCAGAACGGGTTTCGTAGCCCTAGCAACCAGGCAGGAGGCGCAGACCGAGTCTCGTGCTGCAGCATCCGACAGAGGGAAGCAACAGCGGCTGAGGAGGTAGCGATTGCGCTGGCCCTAACTCTGAATGTCAGGGTGATTATAACAGATTCCAAATCGGCTATCCGCAACTACAACGCCGGCAGGGTATCATCCGAAGCAGTCAAAATTCTTACTGCCGTCCCGACACCGGCAGAGCTAATTAACCTAGTCTGGACGCCGGCCCACGAGGGCCTCCGAGGAAACGAGACAGCGCACGGATTGGCCCAAGGGCTCACACATCGGGATCTCAGTGCGGTCTCATCGAGCAGAGAGCCCCTTCAGACGGACGAGGAGCTGAACACGTACCAAGATATTCTTAGCTATTACAGATTAGGAAGACAGACACTGCATGGAGCATGCAAGGGCCTCAGCAAAAAGGAAGAGGTCATATGAAGAAAGTTACTGGCGGGGGTTTCTCCCAACCCACTAGCAATAAGCAGATGGCATCCGGCGACCCAAGATCCGAGGTGTAAACAGTGTAATGAAATTCCAGACATGATCCACATGGTGTGGACGTGCCCTAACCAAAATGAATGAGCCAGGAATATAGAGTCCTGGGAGACATTAATGTTCAGCAAGAAGGAAGAATAACAACAAAAAAAGTCATCCGTCTGGCCCTGGACACCGCTTAATCCCAAGGGATCCCAGCCTGCTGAAAGGGGAGGAAGATGATGGTGGTCAAGACTCAAGTCTTCACCGCCCTCTGATTCTTTTACGGGTGTACTTAACGCTGTTTCATCATAATTGAGCACTTTCCTGCGGCTAAACCGCCGCGCGTCCATTTGATATATGAGCTCCTGATGATAACATTCTTCCTCTTGTAACAGAGAAGAGTATTGAAGGCGGTTGCGCGCTCTTGAGCGAATGACCTTCTCTGCGCCGAACACAGTTAATGTTCATGACAGATTTCATATTCAGAGCCCTGCCTGCATGTGCTTCTTAATGTAAGACGCGGTGCACCGCCACAAACCGTTCAGTGACGCCGAGCCCTTCAAGCTACTTTCACAGACGTGCTACAAGACCGCTCCTACTTCGGACCGTTGGTAGAGCAGCGTGGGTTGCCACACACACACCATCCGCTTCCGCTGCATTCCGGTGCGTTCAGCAACTTCTTCAAGCACTGAAATGATGTCCGCTCCTGTGTATACTGATGCCTTTCGTCGGGACAATCCTGGAGTTCTTCTGTCTCGTTTATATTTTTGTCTACGCCTCCTAAGAAAGATGGCACACTTGGCGTTACCTGTTATGTCAGTGTCTTCGTCAATGGTGAGGGAAAAGGCTTCGAAGTCCGGACATGGATTCATTAAGGCGGTACTAAATGCCTTGGCTATCTCAGCAATTCTGTCCGCAACCGTATCAGGGAACGGCTTGTCTTCTCGAGTTCCTTTTTCATGTCGGGACAGATAGCGCCTGTGGCTTAAAGCCTGAAGTTTTTCACAAATAAACAACCGGAGAAAAGTTTTCCAGATTTTGCAATTAAATGAAAAATAATCGAGCTTACTCTCGCTATTTGTTCCGCTGTTTTGGCAGACTTTTCGAAAAATTCTTGCTGTTATCTGAGGGACGCCTTCATTTGATCCACTTTGACGTCACGCATCTTTCTAGTTAATTCATCGTACTTGTAATGATGGCAGGACAAGAATAAGTGGCGTCACACGTTGTAGTGCATCGGCACAGACAGGGCAGATAAACACATCACCTTGTCCCGCGACTCAGTGAAGATATAAGACTGTTCCCAACGAGGTTGAAAACACCGCTTTTCTTCTTCAATTTTTTGCTTTGTTGAAGCCTTCGAGAGCGACATTCGAACACTGAAATTTGCTGCAAAAAGCAAACGTTCGTACTGCCACAAGAGCTGAAGAAAATATTGAAATAGACGTGGCAAAAGTGAAACACTATTTGCAGCAGGCTATCGACGAGTGGTGTCCGGTGCGTTTACGCGCCTAACTTAGCTTCCCAAATAATGTCACAAAATGTTGGAAAAACAGGAAAAACCCTCCCCAAAAAAGCGAGTGTAGTATGCGGTATGTGGATTTTAGAGTCAGAGGCCGGTGGCCTATATGAGGCATGCAAACAAGTACTTATGGCTAAGAGGGCCACTCCTCAATCCGAATTGTATGCCTTTGGAGAAACGCTTGCATGACAATGCGATTATCGGTAAACACTGAATGCGCCGAAGGAAGCAAGCAGAGGTGGTGGCCTTTGTCTTCATTCGACGTGCCTTAACACCCCCTTGGAATTCCTTGATCTCCAATTGCTAAAATTGCTAGATGATAATTGCCGCTAGGTAAACATGCAGCCCTTATAAATATAGCATTTCACACATTGGTTGTCCTGGCATTTGCAGCCGTAATTCTGCGGTCGAAGGGAGGCCAAAGCTTTCGCAGGTTTGCTGGCAGCCAGGAAATCCATGGTTCGAGTGGAAGAAATAAATGGTAGATGAGCATCCTTGGCCTTGCTTTTAGTAAGGAGGTGAGAACTTAACAAAGGCAGCAGGCACCACTCACTAAAAAATAAAAGAAACCACGCAGCTTGCTCTGCCGGTCCACCCAGAAGAGGCATGCTTTGTGTGCAATCCGAGATGTGCCCTCATCGCCTTGAGGTCTTTCATTAGTTGCCTGTAGTTGTCCGTCTCGCCTTCAGAATGCGATTCCACCGAATGAACAAAACAGCTTGTTGCTGGGGTGCCTGAGGGTAATGGGTCAGTTTACATACAATACATCTGCCGTGTCCACTGGGAAGCGCATAGTCCGTGCCGTTTATTACCACCTCAATACTTTCGCCGTACACAAGACGAAAGTTTATGACTCGCAGTCAGGAATAAAGACGAGGGTAGGAAGTTACTGCCTGTCGATTTCCACACCAGAGATTTCCACTCTTGTGCAGAAATTGTCCACTCCCGGAAAACTTTCTGTGATTCTGCAGTGAAGGCTACGCAGGAAAAGGAAGGAGGTGGGCCTTTGTCCCTGTGCCGCAGGGAGTTTGTTCATTGTTCGGTTTGGGGGTGCGGAGTGGTGAAAGAGACAGAGAGAGAGCTGCCCGGCGCCTCGCTGCTTGTGTACTCTTGATAGCAGCTGATATCGGTCTGAAGGTAACACCATGCCGCTTTTCCTTCCCTCAAAGAATGAGTGTCGTCTGTGGACGTAATTTTATGACCGATTTCAGTCGGAAAATAAGTCTGGTGGTGAAGCTGGCACGAGCTTTCGGAATAAAAGATGAAGCTTGAACGGCCTGTCGGGCCGCATGTTTGAGAGCCCTGGTCGAACCTATCTAAAATTCTGACAGCAAACAACATGGCAGCAGGCACAGGAGCTGCATCTGATCTCGTTGCTTTGTTGTGTTGCTTCGGCTCTTGCTATATAAAAGAAATCATTTTAAAAGCAGTGTTACAACAAATAAAATAAATTTGGGAATACTTTCTTTCTTTAAAAAAAAACGTTTTGTGCATTCGAAATCGCTGCCGGCGAGACTACACACTCTGCAAGCGCAGTGTGTTCCGTAAAGGCACTGCAACCAGAATGCCCTTTTCTGCCGACGCAGTGGCTCAATGGTTATAGCGCTCGGCTACTGACCCGAAAGACGCGGGTTCGATCCCGGCCGCGGCGGCCGAATTTCGATGGAGGCGAAATTCTAGATGCCCGTGTACTGTGCGATGTCAGTGCACGTTAAAGAACCTCGAGTGGTCGAAATTTCCGGAGCCCTTCACTACGGCGTCCCTCATAGCCTGAGTCGCTTTAGGACGTTAAACTCTATAAAGCATATACCATGACCAGCTTCTGCGAGTAACACTCCACTTTCACTGTGTGGCTTCACCAATAGGCGCATGCAGCAAGTAAGACTCCACGTAAGTGCACTTGCCCGCTTGACAGAATTAGCAGTCGCGCGCAGATGGAAATGACTGAATGACATGACATGAAAACCGCCAACAAACGAAGTTCGCAGCTGGTCTGCAGAGAAAGGGCACTAGCATGACTGCCTTTTTTGCTACTGGCAACACGTGTGGCCTGCGTGTAGTGCGCAGACTACGCGTACAACAAGGCCGCTGTCCCATCTGCCCAGGGTGAGCGCTTTCGAGCTTCAAGGGCTGCATTCCCCGATGTCCCTGACAGCAACTTCCTGCGAAACTTTCAAGCGGCCTCAGGGAAAAAAAATTGAGAATAAAATAGACACAGGTCGTGCTGCTGTAGATGTGGCAGATCTGAGCCGGCCCCTGCTTTACAAATATAGCGATGAGAGCCTCGGTATCTGCCGTACTAGCATGATTTCTCGTGACGCTATATTCCAAACAGGCAGAATGAATGGGCGCTCAGGAACATGACTTAGCAATGGTTTTATAGTTTCTTGCGTCTCACTCCTCCAGCACAGCACGTAACTGTCCTGCTTTTGCAGGTAAGTGTCATGTTCAACCCGTGACCGAGTTGTAGTTTCGGTAGCTTTGGCAAAACGAAAAAGTGAAATAATATAGTTCCTGTCGAAAGCCGCAGTCACCATAGCGTGTCTTTGTTGTAACTTACGGAGCTGCGGTGTGTAGATGCTAATAGCAATTCGAGCAACTATTGAATTCTGATCGTAGTTTGCTCAAGCTAAACAATGATTTATTCAAAGAATGCCATAGATTAACGAATCGAAGGACTGACGGCGAATGTGTCGGTTGTTCTCGTGGTAATGTTAAGTCGCATCAGATGTGGTGCTGCGTGCCTGGTTTGTGCAATGCCCTTTTACGCCTTCGCTCCAGAATTGTATGTAGCACAAAACCAGATCGGATTGTTTTCACACCCCGCGATATTACGCATGTGTAAGAAAAAAATTCATAGGGAACCGAGTAGAGGTAAATTCTTCATTGTTCATTCTTTAATTGGAGGGGATACTTAAGCACCGCCTTAAAGGCATGACGCAATAGCTTTAGTGTTTCAATGCCCGTATACGCAGAATTGGTCATTCTCTACTTACTCATAGAATGTGGCGAGTCCGGCGAGGCAGGCAGGCACGAGAGGTAGCATGTGACGGGTCTTCAAATGTCAAGGCAACACTGGCTATGACGCACGCCGCAGCGGAACGCTCCGCGTTAAGACCACCTGGAGCGTTTTACTGAGCACCGGAATTACTACATGGGCAATTTTTAAAACTTTCCCCTCTATCGAAATCCAGCCGCCATGGATGGCATCAGATACGCGGCCGTGTGGTGTTACAGGGGTTCAGTGCAGCTGGTGGCGAGCCGATTTCTGCGTCTCCTGTCCGGAACTCCCACCTATAGAGGCGGGTGTCACACTCGCAACGGTTTGTTGACTGAGACGTTGGTTGGGACGCGCTCGCTACCAGCTGCTCTCGATGATGAAAAATGAAGGCTAGCAAGCAGCACAATGCAGACCCCTGCTGGGCAGCACAGATGCACGAAACCAGGCTCATACAAAAGAAAAATGGCTGTGGTTTGGCTCTGGTTAAACCTGGAGTGACGCGATAGCTACATCTGGCCGAGTGGAATTAGCTCAGTCGAATTGCAAAGGCAGTCTTTCGCCGCTCTGTTTCGCTCGGCGTTCCTCATTCATCTTCGTCGCACTTGACACGGCGCATGCGCACAGCTGTTTGTTGCAGCTGCTGCGCTCCGCGCCGCCGGCAGCAGCAGCTGCTCCGCATCACGTGACCAATTCAAGTGACTGACCACGTTACCAACGGCCGCACCACGTGATCAACCCACGTGACCACCGGCACCGCCATGGAGCTCAAGTGGTGCCACGCTGAAGGGTCGAAGAGGTGGCGTAGTGTAGCTATCGCTACAAAAGGGGGTAAAGCTTGATGACATAATTTATCTTCTCGTTGCTGTCAGATTTGATATCGCTGGCAGAGTTTCCGCATTCAAATGTTCATCAATTCGGCTCAATAACGACGAGTTTAGCCACGGAATTATAAAGCTGAATCCGGTAACAATAGATTCCATCCAAGATGTCTAACGTCGAAGTATAATACATTTGAGGAGTTAGACACCCCAGTCCGCATCAGTCTCTCATGAAACCAACGCTAAGCCAGCGATGTCACTTCTTTATTTCAAGCTGAGTATCAGCCTTTGTGAAAAATTCAGTACCTGTCGATAATTGGGAGCAACTATTAGAAATGTGCTAATCCACTGTTACGAAATTCAGCAAACCTCTTGCTGCATGTAATTTAACGCATCAGCGTCAGCTAATGTCTATCTTTAATTAAAAAAAGTAAAAAAAAATAGTTTTTTTTTTCAAGTGATGTTTATTGCCTCAGGGCACAAAGGTTATGAAATGAGAGATGAGGAGGATGATTAAATAAATGAAAAAATGTTCGCTGATCTAATTAAATCAAGTAGTGAACAATGATATAGACCCTGTGTCCAGGCAATATAGGAACCCTGATTGTCCGGTGAGAAACCCATTGCCGCCAGGTGCCGAATTCTCGTCGGCTTCAGCGCCGGGCAAACCCACAACAGGTGGTGAGTATCCGCCTCACAATCTCTGATCTTGCAGACTGGACACCCGGGGCGGGGATATTTCTGGGGTGCGACTGGCGCGTCCTAGTAGGCGTGTGACGTGAAGGGCGTCGGTGCGAATGACAATGCTTGCCGTAGGTAGCATGGGAACGGCGGCCACAAAGCAAAGTGCCTCTTGAACCGCAAGCATCATCGCAAAAAAAGAGGAAGGAGGTTCTGAGAGGCGACGCCTTGACGTTTTGTTCAGAGCAGGCTTGCAAGGACAGTAAGCTGCCGTTGTTGTTTCGCAGGCCTGGATGCTTGCGTCAACGTATATAACGATGAAACCATGCGGAAGATTGGCGTCTTGCTCTGTAATTCGGTCGCGAAACGACGATGTCGGGCGCGTAGATGATGGCTGACATAGATTAGTTGGTTTGTTGTCGCTAAGCTGCACAAAACGCCAGGGAGGAAGAACTGGCGGGGGCGGTTGTAGAATGGAGTGCGATGAAACATATGCCCTGAGTGCACACGTTGTGTGTGTAAGGCTTGACTTTAGGCGGCGAGCATCGCGTCGTTGCTGCACGAGCTCAGCTGGTGTATTCAGCTGTGCATGTTCTTGGAGCGCCACGATCGGGGTAATACGGGGAAGGCAAGTGATGGTCCTCATTGCCTCTCGATTAACAGCTTCAAGGCGATGCCATTGAGCCCTCGTCAAATGCTGGAATTGGGCTTGGTAAACGAGGCGCGGTTGCACAACCACCCGCACCAACTGTCTTGCAACATGAAAGCGGGCTCCGCCTGTTTTAGGAGCAATGCGTCTAATCAGACCCAACGCCTGAATTGCTTGCTTTTTAGCCCGAGAAAGCCAAGCAGTACCTGTTCCTGACTCGTGTATTGTCAAGCCCAAGATTTTTACGGTCGAACTTTCTTGAATTGGAGCTCCGGATAGATGGAGACGAATTGATGTTGCAGCCAGTTTACGGCGCCCTCAGCGGTTGGCGACTGACATGAACGTGGTTTTGCTTACTTAAAGCTGAAGACCAATTGAAGAAGCATAAGTCGTCGTAATATCTAGGGCTGATTGTAGGGCTACTGCTTGAATTAATCAGGTCGTTGTGAGTGCTCCACGCCGTTGCGTCATCAGCATACAATAAGAACTTAATCTCAGAGACATCATGTAAGCGCCAAGCAAGGGGGATAAAAGCAATACTAAATAATGTTGGCGATAATGCCGATCCCTGGGGAACGCCACGAAGAGGCACAAATGTTCCGACGGCCTCACCACTGAGGCGTATGGCAAAGTGTCGGCCTTCAATGAAGGATTTAACAAAATTACGCACTCTAACGGAGAAATGCAGCATGTCGAGCGATTACAGGATGGCAGCATGACTGATATTATCGTACGCCTTTTCAACGTCCATGGCCAGTACAGTACGTACATTGTGGCAGCGAGTTGAGGCCAGAACTGCTGACACCAAGACAGCCAGTCCATCTTCTGTACCTATGGACGTACGAAAGCTAATTTGAGCGGGATGTTAGAAACCATGGTGCTAAAGCCACCACGACAGTCGTGTGGCAAGCATTTTTTCGTTAAGCTCGTACAATGTTGGCGTAAGCAATATAGGCCGGAAATTTCCGAGGTCTGTCGGCGGCGTCCCCGGCTTTGGGATGCGCATCACAATAGCCGATTTCCAGGTTTCTGGCACGACGCCTTCTATCCATACCTGGCGAAGAAATGCATCCCCTCTTCTTTTCCTTTTTCATCTTCGTCTTGTTCTTCTTTCTCTTAAAACATGGCACATACCCACACCCAGTTTATTAATAGTATACCTTCTTCTTCTTTGTGAACTACTGCTTCCTCTTCATCTTGTAGCGGCGCTGGCATCGCCAGCGGCGCTGATGAAGAAGAAGCAGATATCGCTCGCGCAGAACAGAACGCTCTCAGCAACTTGCTTGGCCAGTAACGCCGACAGCGCGCTCCGCCAGCTCACCAGCCGCGGCCACCGGGACCTACAATTTTTCTATTCTTCCAAGCTAGTTTGGAGAACATGAATAACCTGCCCTCCCAGCTACTCGACCAATTATGCAGTGCACACTTTTAAAGATAGAGCTGCTCTTTATTGTTATCAAGGTGAGAACACTAAAGGCGCTTCTCAAACGCATTAAAATGAAGCCACGGACTCCTGGCGTCCATACAGTGCAATGCATTTCTGCACTAAAAACTTCGACCCTAAAAACGTCAACAGCTGCGCACTACCTTCCCACCTCTCGAAACCGCAGGTGTTTTTCTGCAGCACTAAAGGCTCGCAGCCCCAAGTACGCACCAAGTGACGCAAAGAACAAGCTCTTATTGGCCATGCAGTCGTCACAAACTCACGAGGAAACCACGAAGATTTCATTTAAAGGGAAAAAATTAAGGGTTCCAACATGCAGCCGTGCTTAGGGCACGCGCTGGGTACTACTTCAGGGTCTCGTTGGGTGCGATGTTGTTAGCGTGAGTCGAGTGACCTTGCCTGCGCGCGTGTAGCTCTTGCGTTGGGACACACCGGAAGGAACAGCGGTAAACTCTTTACGAGCGGTGCTCCGCTGCCAGCAGCCGGTGCCGACAAACTCTTCGGCCGCACTTTGCTTCGATAAGGTTACTGGCAAAAGGATGAATTCAAGCTAATGCATACGCTTAACAAGACGAAGGACAAGACACGCCAGTCAAGGCACCATTGTTGACAAAGGAAGCAAACACAGAGACGGTATATATTCAGTTAATATATTTAGCCGCCACGGCGGCTCAGTGGTTATGGCGCCAGGCTGCTGACCTGAAAGGCGCGGGTTCGATCCCGGCCTCGGCGGTCGAATTTCGATGGAGGCGAAATTCGAGAGGCCTGTGTGCTGCCAATGTCAGTGCACGCTAAAGAACTCCAGGTGGTCGAAATTTCCGGAGCTCTTCACTACGGCGTCCCTCATAGCCACGGTGGCTTTGGGACGTTAAACCCCTATAAACTAATATATTTGAAAGCATAAAGCGTCAGAGGAAAGAACAGGATTAAGAGAAATGGTATATTCGCAACTAATGCTATTCCCAATGTTGAGAATATTTGAGAATACCATAAATCCTTAAAGGAAGCATAAAAGGCGCATCTGCGGTAAAACAGGTTGAAAAAAAAGGAGAAGACAGCAGGCTCTCTCATTGTTACCTTTGAGCAGGTCAATGAATTATGAAAAGACACAATGGCAATCTAGCGAAATTGTATGCAAAATTAAGTTTTCCTTTGTTCGAAAGCACAAAAGGCTGACTAGCGCGTGTTTTGTTTCTGTTTCGTTTTCCATTCTCTTATGCGGCTAAACGTGGCAGGCTCTCGTGTGCTGGGACTGGCAAGTTGAAAACTATTTCGCCGTTGCTAAAAGCAGACTCGAGGTGCTTTCAAATTTACGACATTGAGGTCGCGCGAAGCACTGCCGTGTCCTACGCATAAAAAAAATGAAATTTGCCACGTGCGTCGGTTCAGGAGCAAAGAACGAACAAGTAAATGGGGCGGGGAGGGGGGGGGGGGGCGAGGATCCATCACGTAGCAATAGCCATACCGCATGCACAGCGACTAATTGACGTAATGGACCCATAAATAGCCATACCGCATGCACAGCGACTAATTGCATGTGCAGTGCACATGCAGGGATCCTAGTCGAAGCCCCGAAGATACAGCGTTTGTTTGCTGGGGCTCACGTTAAGTTCCATGAGGGAAATCCACATAGAACTGGAGCTGAAAAAAGAAAACAAATATTGCTCGCTGTTTTCAAACGTGAGCGACAGGATTACGTCAAGCGACAGCTACGCGGGATTTGGCGGACATTTGGCGGCCCAAAGTTGTTTGTCAGTGATGTGTCACATGAGCTATGCCATCTGTCTGACTTGCGTTGTTCCGAGATAGGTCACCTCTTCGTGGAAACGACCCACAGGTTAGTAATTCTGACACGAGGCCGACTGTTTGTATTAAGGCTGTGTGTTTCTGTACGGGCGTTGGGCTGTGCTGTGCTGCTCTTGCGTACTGTGTGCGTTTGTGTATTGGCCTTCGGTATTCCGTGCATAGCACACTGTATACTTCCATAATCCTCTCTGTCCTTAACTCTGACCTATTTCCGTTTTTTGTCCTCCTTCTTTCCTCTAGTGCGGAGTTGGAGGCCGGAGGCGTGTGTTATTCCGGCCGATCTCTCCCCCATTTCACACGCTAAATATTTCCCTATCTTTCTTACACGATGGAAGAGCTTCTCTAAAGCTGTACCATACACGGTCACTCTGAGTTTCCTCAGAAAAGAATAGTTGTATCATCAAGAGCATCCACCGAGTTGCATGTGAAGACGCCTGCTTGGGACACAGCTCGACTTATATGCATTCACTGTGTCGTGCGGTCCTTGCGCTGGCTACTTTCACTAAAACATCTTCCCGTGGGCGTAATCGCAAAAAAAAAAGTTTTAGATTGGCTATACCCGCACCGAGTCTGACTGCTGCGCATGACGCTAATTTTAAATCACAACCGCAGCGGTGGTCGAGTGGTTGAGCATCCGCCTCGCATGCGGGAGGTGCGGGGTTCCGTCCCCAGTGCCGCCGGGTGCCCACTGGTGATGCAATGAGTACAAGCTTCTCCTGACCTGGTTCTCGGCTAATTGAGGGTGAAATGCTTCGGAAATGAGACTTTGACCCCACATTTAGCAAAGGAAAATACCTTGTGCCATGGCGCTCTTTGGCCGCAGATCTCCTTGCGCAATAAAGATTCACTATCACCATCCATTTTAAATCACAACCATTGATCGCCTGCATCGTGCAGCGGTTCGCCGCACGATTGCGTGCGATGGTTCTAGTAAAATTTTGCGTACTGTTGAAAATAAAAAATATAAAAAACGGAGCTAATGGTTGAACACGGCTCATTCCAGAGAAAAGTTGCTTGCGGCAAGGATGTCGCCGTGCTATTTTCACCGTAACCATGTTCAACCTTCACTATGGTGTTTGTGGATACCAGCAAGGAAGAGGTGGCAGTAGAGTTGGGAAATATGCTTTTTTGGCTACAACTAAGACTCTTTTCTTTCTGCGCTCTGCCATTATCACTGCTGCGTACAGGCAGAAGGAAGCTGGAAGAAAGAGAGATGAGAGTTCCTAAAGAAAAGACGCGCTTCGCAGCAACCTCGTCTACCAAAGCGACAACTGCTGCTTCAGCAACAGATACCCAAATTCCAAATCCCCGCTACGCTTCGCCGCGCTCATTTCGGTGTCCAATTTAGAGAGAGTTTCTGCTGATGCCATTTCTCTTTGACGTTTCGGCTGAGAATTTTGCAAATGTTCATTTATCTGAAAAGTTCGTTCAAGTGGTATTTCACTGCATCTGCACAGCTATTATCTTATTTGCGGCTCTGATCAATCATGTTGTCTTTGTTGTCAACATTCGCGGCTAAGGTATGGAACATGTTCTGTTTAAACTCAAACCCGATTTCTCGAACACGTCAAGGATGGTGGCGATCTTCCTAGTTTTTTTTTTCCACAAAGACGCAGTGCAGAACGAAATGTATAGCTCAAGTGAACATTGTTGCGGACAGGACGGACAAAATAGTTTAAATTTTATTGCGCGCGTCAGAAAACATAGACGCGTTTCACAAACGCTTTAGGGCTAGCCTCAATTTTTCCTAGCGACTGCCAGCGCGATTAATCTACTCTGGCAACTCGTAATCGAAGCGAACGCAGTTGAGAAAGCCAAAATATGATGCCGCGTCCAACAAACTTATCCTAAAGAGACAAACTCCGACCTGCACACCTGACGGAGTCACTACATTTTGCCGCGAAGGCTTGCAATGTTTGTTTGTTCATGCTCAAAGCTGGCGGCACGTCGTTTTATCACTTTGTTCCTGTTGTAAGAAGCGACCAGATTTTTCTGGAATAATCGCAACCACCAAGAACTCCTTCAACGCTGTCCGAGGTGGTTGTAGTTGCTTTCGTGCATTATCGCGAAAGTTATTCGTCAGCTTCAAAATAGGCGCGATGATTGACTGATATTCACCCGAAAGCAAACAACTCAACAAGGAAGAGGAAACGACACTGCGGAGACCGCAAACCCAAACGTTCCCCAGCCCTAGTATACGAAGCAGAATCAATCCGGACCAAAATCGAGCGACGTACAAGTACTGCCCCGAACTTTAAGACCAATGTGGTATGGGTGTGCCAGCAGGACCCCAACATCTCCAAGATAGACGACCCGAGACCTGAGTTATAGGAGGACAGGCTAACCAGCCGTGATGTGGGTACACAGCAACAGCTGATATCCAGGGCCACGCAGGTAGCGAGGTCCAATGGAGTCCTGGACTGAGGGGTCCGACCACGACCCTTGAACACAGTAAACGTTTATTCCTCCTCCACCGCACTCATTCTGCAGCAGGAGGTGTTCCGAACTCACTCTGGTGCTGTTCGGTTCAATCAGCACAGCGGCACATTAGAATCACGAGGCTCAAGCTTCCAGTGCAGGCTAAAACATCCGGGCATGAGTTTTACAGCAATGGCTGTTAAGGCAAAGCGTGTTTGTCGTTGTCTTCGTCGCGAAAAGGCGCAGCCAACCTTGACCACAAGGAAGGCGGCAGGGGGCAGCCGGGGGTAGGATGAAAACCCCGCACATAGTGTCTCCCCAAAGAGGTGTGCAATCAATCGACCACCCTGTGAGTCGCGCCCGGTGACTCGCTCTGACCATAGAGCGAAGGTTCCCAGGAAAGGGAATTCGTTTGTGTTTGCAGTCATTTCGCGCCCGTACAGCCGAGCATGACTGAACGGAGGGGGTCAGGGACCCAACATGGGCGTCTAGTACAGGCTGTATATTTGGAAAGACGGATTAAAGACAGAATACTTCGTAGCTCAACACCCGACAACGCATATAGATGCAGAAGGGACAAGTAGAACAAAGGGAGACTGGACAAGTAATTTTAAAATGTTCCTGCGAACAATTATTATCGCATTATATCTAGCACTGACTCTGCATCGTGAGTTCTGTCATTGCCATTCAATTTTTTTTTTCATCGTCACCTATAGGCCAGCGACGAACTGCTTTATGCGAAACACCCCTTGCTCTCGTCTAAAGTCTCTCCAGTTTGTCTTAAACAGGAATTTTATGCTCTTCAGAAAATATATTGCTGCTAAAATGTGTCGATCTCGAACAAAGTCTGGCTGCCCGAAGCCGGTTCTGTCGTGAGCACCGCCGCCGTTGCGCCAACAACGTCGTTGCCCTTTTCTCCTGAGGCGCGCGCACGCATAACACAGTTATCTAAGACTCACGCTGCCTGGCTCGTACGATAATAAAGTCGTTCGACGATCTTTATTCGCGGAGGGCGGCGAGGCAGGATGCGTACGCAGCGTACTACGCGGGCCAGGCCATCAGAAATGGAGGCCGCGTCGTGCGTAGAGACACAGCGGCATGACCGCCACCTTCGCACGCGCCGGTCACATACCTGGTGCGAGTAAAACCGCCGGTATCTGCTTCCTGTGGCGGCGAGGCATCTCTCTCTATGGGCCATCTGCTCTTCATGTCTGTTTTTCCTCACTCTCTTCATCGTCCCGCCACTCTCTCCTTCGGGTGCCGAGCTTTAATGTTTCCCAGCCAGTACGACGCGATATTGCACTGGTGTATAGGGTATATAGTGTGCATGGAGGAGGGCGTCCAGCCGTCTGTTCGCTCCGACGAGCGTTGTGAAGCAGCGTCAGCCTTGCGTTTTGTGTCGCCTCTTGTGCGTCTACTTCATTCAACGGAAGGAGGGAAGACTTAGAACAGCTGGTGTACTTGCGAGTTGACATCCGTGTTTCGACAGGTTCGTGTCCACATTTTTTTTCTTTTCTCAGACATTTTCTTTGTTTGTGATCTGTGTTTGTCGTTCATTCAGTCTACCTTTGCTTCCTGTGATGCAAAGGTGGATGCTCAAATGCAGTTTTAAAAATACGTATTCTAGTTCTGAAGGCTACCTTCCCGAGCTTGCGTGTATCTAAGTGTGTTCGAGTTCCACAAGGTAGATGTCTGGGTCCTCAACTGATGTTAGCGCAAGTTTGCCGGTATAAAAGACATGCGCATATAACACATGTCTTTGCCTCAGTTGAAGCCGCACACATGCTCGTTTCGCACTGTCGATAAGTTGTGCAGTTGGGGCCCATGGAATCGTACCGACAGTTGTGGCTATCGACAGAGAAAACCGGTTTTCCTTCAACGCAACAAGAAGTGCCACGGTATAAAATACCCTGCCCGGCCTATTGTTGTCAGTGATTCTTGTATGTCTGCTTGTGAACGCCGCGAAATAGTTTCGTTTGATGTCTGTTTTCGGTCGTCAAACTTTTATGAGACAAATAAGAAACGTTCACTACGGCTGCTCGCGGCCTGTATTTCCACCTCCTTTCTGCTACCTCACAAATTTCACCAGGATCAGAACACCAAGTCGTGTTTTTTTTTTTTTGTAAAGGAATGATCTCTCCAGATATCAGTGATGGGGCATTCAGGACAAACTGAATTTGGTCTATATCGATAGATTACCGCGTCATAATGACAGCAGAGCTGTTTTAAATAAAAACAGAGGTCTTATAAGCTAGAAAAGAGCACAAAGTCAAAAACATTTTTGTCGCAAGAGGAAATTTTTCCAACTGAATTGGGATGACATTATGTAGCAGGTCTTTGAGGCCGGGCTGCATGACCATCCAATTGTAGAAACGATGACTGCCGTTATAATACTCATGTGTTTAAAGCCACTAAGACATTTTTTCTTTTTCGTTTTGTTTCAAGCTACGTGGAAGCTCGAGTGTTGCGGAAACGGTAGATATTAGAGCGCAACTCTTAGGCGCCCGTTCCTGCGTTCCGCGTCGTAGTCGTTGTCGGCGTAACACGCCACCTGGAAGGTGACGTGAAAATACGCGAAGAGCTGCGCTCAAATTTCGCATTACCGACTATTGTAATCGTCCGTTCATTTTTTTGTTTGATTACTTCGGCGCTCTTAACAAACAAGACTGAGCGAGTTAACAGGAATACCGGTGAGAGAGTATGTTTGCTTGCCGACAAAGATCTCTCTTAGTGCAATAAAGCTTCCAGTCCATCTAAAATGTTATCTCAGGGCAGTGTTTATACTGCGCTAACACGTCACTGACGTAGCAACGAAATCGGACACATTAGACTGAGTCTTGTTCCGTTCCGCAGTCGAAATTGCCTCTAAGGTATATTTGTGCCAGCTATTTCAGATGTCATTGTCCGTAAACGTGCAGTTCAACATAACAGCTTCCAACCCAGAAAATCTAGACAAACGCATCCTGTTTTCGCGGCTGGCACCTCGTGCTGCACGGTTATGAACAAAAATTGCCGCAGGAATTTTTAAAATATTTGGTTCACACTATTGATTTTCTATGGCCGTCAAAACTACTTGGTGCGAACGGAGGACGTGTTTTATAAGTCCGATTCTGGAGCACATATATAGGAAGAGTAGACCACCAGTATCAACAACTCCGTGGACCATTTCACAGCAATCTTTTATTTTTCTCTCAATTACATATGAAAGTATCCCCATTGAGCCATGCGATGTGAGCTACTGGCGGCCGACAGATGACGCTATTTCTTAATGTCTAGAAAAGCTGTGCATGCTCCCATCTTTGACATTGTACGAGCTTTCGTGTTGCGTACCAGGTGGCTGCCGCGTGTAGCACCGTCCGAGCTGTAGCGCGTTCTTTTTTAACGCGATAGCGTTAAGGAGCTCGTGTCGCAGAAAAGCCAGTGTCGTCTCCGTCGGCCGTGAGCGAAAAATCCCTCTCCTCCTCCTCGCTATGTACGCCACTGCCCCAACAGATGGCGCGCGACTGCAGCGCCTCCCGCTCATCTCGTTCGGGCGCAGTGGGGCCGTGCGGGCACGCAGGAATCACGCGGTGAGCGGCGAACAACGCAGCGCACATCCAAAGCGCGTTCACCACGAAGCTTGCGGCTTGCTGCCCGTTCGTTCGGTGCGGAAACTATGCTGGCGTTCGTGGCATCGGGTTTGTCGAGAACGATGTGTCGACGAACGACGACTGCAACTTGAGTCCCGCGCCTTTCAGCAAGGCGCCTGGCAGCGCTTCTACGTGGTTTGCCGCTCCGCGCGTCCGTGTCACCGTACGTAGCAGAACGATTTGTCTAACGGGCAAGGCGTCGCGCCGAACGGGCGATGGCGTTCTGTGGACTCCCTGGCAGTGCTGAAACACGCTGTCAGGTTCCACTCTTGAAAACGAAGCTTAAGCTTCCACCACTTTTTCGTCTTTGCTCAGTCTGATTGCGCGCGACTGCAGTCTTTAGTTTCACACCTGGCCTTGCTCTACATCCGGCTCCTGCAACTCGAGAACAATACCAGTATGCATTTTAACGCGCAACACAAGTGCATTTAAAGCATGCTTAAATGTCTGTTAATTCCTCTATAGCATTCGTCGGTATCAAATACATGCGCATGTCTTTGTCTCAAGCGAAACACGCACATGGCCGTTTCCCATTGCCGATAAGTTGTGCAGTTGGGGCCCGTAGAATCGTGCCATCGTTATGTAGCAATCGACAGGGAAAACCTGTTTCCGTTGAACGCAATCAAAAGTGCCATGGTACAAAATACCCCACCCGGTCTGTTGCTACCAGTGATTCTTGTATGTCTGCTTGTGAGTGCCACGATATACACTAGCTAATGTACTTAACAAACGTTGTTTTTGTCGCCTCGTAGCTTTATACTTTGAAAAGAGAAACCGAAGTTTACAGGCATACTGAATATTTCATTTGGCGGGCTACGCTGATCACGGGTTGCTTATTATTATTTTCGAACCAGTGTCCGCAGGCGTTGCATGTGTGAAGTCTTTCAGCTTGCAGGTCCCTTTTTGCATACCGTTATTTCTTCAACTTAACTGGTACTGTACCCGACTTTGCGGGTATCGGCATTTCTCTATATTATAGGCGATGTGCACCAAAAATTAATATTCCTTCTTTCAAACGTCAGCTTATTTGGCGTTTTCTTCAAACAAGCTTACTTTTGAAAGAATAAAAAATAATTTTTGATGGGCATCGCGCACCAAACATTGAACTGTATATCTCACTGAACAGTAAGACCTCTCGTCATGGCAGTAATCACTTTCAGCTGTCATCAGACAATGTGGAGATGTGAGTCAGTGTTTTTTAATTATTTCAGTTTCTGGTGTCATTTTCTGGCCTTTTTGCAATTGATTAGCTGCGTTCCTGACACCAAAGCCAGCTAGAGACATTGGCGGCTATCAATCCTAACCTAACACACGGAGATTAAAGGAAGGTGAAGTGGTTAAAAATGAATTTTCAGAGAAAATAATTATTACCAAATATTTCATTTCATTTATTTTTGACAGAATCAGACAAGAAATGCATGTACACGACCTTCATAACCTCAGGTGCCTTCTTGAAACCAGAGTATGCAGTTGGGAACATACCACTTATCGCAAGCCAGAAACACTATCTTTCACTCAGCTATGAAGCCATTTATCAACTCGATATCGACTGCTCATGACAGAAACCCGTGCAAATATTCCGATCAAGCTGGAATAATTTTCCCAGTACATCGTAAATGCCTTCACTTGTTTGGTAGGACCGAAAGCTTTGATATCAAATTGCATTTCTGCCAAAGCCCAAGTAGCCAACACAGTGCTGTGCGCGTTTTAATTCCTACAACATGAACTAATCACGCGCACAACCTGGACACATTTCTTATTGTGTAAATAGTTTGTATGTATTACTTCTCCCCTTATCCTCCCTTCCTGTCCCCTCACCTCTTTCACTTCATTTCTCCATTCTGCCTGCTATCCTTTATTTCCGCTGCCCCAGCTCAGGTGCTTCAGTATCGATGGCAGATGCCGGGGCTAGCAAAACCTTTTCCTTCCTTTTTGCTATTATTTTAATAAAAACCACTACCATCACCAAAGCCGAAGCTCATTAGATTCGAGAGAAGAATGTTTATCGCATCTGAAGAGATATACGTTAGTAAAATGCAGAAGGTCATCCGAAAGCGCGAAAGCTGTAAGTGCAAGCAAATCATATACTTGGTTAAAAATGCAGAACAAAACCATCCAATCGCGTTCACCCTAAAAGCGTAACTTAATTCATACCACCGTTTCACGGAGATACAAAGTCAGGGGCACACCGGGTGTCATTACACCAATATCAACTGATGACAACGGCGATTCCGCGTTCACGCAGTTCCTGTTCGGCTGAGTACTACGAAGAGGCAACTCTCCGTCACCGAGCTTATCGTGCCCGCAGTAGTCCCCTGGACACCTCAGTCTGCATGGAGTCTCTGCCGTCGTCGTCACCACTGCACCTGCAGTTCCCCAGCAGCCAGGAGCTGCTGGCGCGGTTCACGTACTACGACTATGCCGTGTTCGTCTGCATGCTTGCCGTGTCCGGCTCGCTGGGACTGTGGAGCGCATGGCAGGACAGCCGCAGCGACACCCATAGCGGCATCTCCCTGCTGCTCAACGGCGAGCGCCGGTTGCCTCCCGTGCCCGTGGGCGCCTCGCTCATGGCCAGCTTCATCTCGGCCGCCTACTTGCTGGGCAACGCCGCCGAGGTGTACCGCAGCGGGACGCTCTACCTCATGACCTTCGTGTCCTACGTGCTCGCCTTGGCCGTGACAGCGCACCTCTTCATGCCCGTCTTCTACCGACTCGGGGTCATGACGGCTTATGAAGTGAGTGCTCTGTCACAGCCTCTATGCGCCCTGCTATCTGATACATTCGCACGCTCGACATCTTTGTCCCGGTGTACTACCTGGCCACCTTAGAGCGGTGGCCAGGTACTACCCCAGGGTGGCCAACTGCTATGAAGAGGAGGATGGGGACTTGGGCTGGGCGTGTGTAATACTGAGGACAGGTAACTGATGGTTCCTAAGGGTATTAGCGTGGGTTCTAAGGGTAGCTGGATTTAATGGAAGAGAGCTTTGTCCCGAAAAAGCCTTTCATCACCATCATCAGCCTGACTAGGCCCATTGCAGGGCCAAGGCCTCTCCTATATCTCTCCAATTAACCCTGTTCTGTGCCACCTTATCACCGCAAACTACCTAGTCTAATCCGCCCAGCTAATGTTTCCGCCACCCGCTGCTACACTTTTCTTCTCAGAATCCAATCTTACCCTTAAAGAACGTCGGTTATCTTTCCTTCGCGTTAAATGCCCTGCCCATGCCCATTTCTTCTCCTAGATATCGTTCAGAATATCGTAAACTCGCGTTTGTTCCCTGACCCATTCTGCTCTTTTCCGGTCTTTTAACGTTGCACCTCTCGTTCTCCTTTCCGTAGCTCGCTGCGTTGTCGATAACTTGAGCTGAACGCTTTTCGTTAGCTAGCCCGGCGGTACACTGCTTAACAAGGGCTCCCAGAGGAGAACAGGGACATAAGATGCCCTAAGTCCCACTAATATGCTTAAAGGACGCTTCATATATCGGGCTTGAAAATAGAGGCGTTCTTTTCGAAAGCATGGAACTCAACTAGCACGACTGGCATTAACCAAGAAAATCATAGCTGTTTTTACTGCGTATTGAGCTCCGATCGCATTGATGATTGGCTGATTAATTAAGGCTTTGATCACTAGAAGCACCTGAAAAACTGCAGGAGAAGGATGAAAAAATACCTGAGAATGTGCATTTACTCGGAATGTTTTTTAGCACCTTCATACAATAGCGCGAAATGCTGGGGGCACCGAAGATGGGAGGCGATCCTCCGCGCTGGCAGGGACCACGGCTGTGCCAGCATGGCAGGTCCACGCATGGTAGCCGTCAGCTTAAGAGCTTAGGCTAGCCAACGTTCGCCGCCAGACGCTTTTTTTTTTCTATATAGCAGTTCGTGCGGCAGGAATTTCATTTTCGTGGAATTTTTCTCAATGTTTATTTTTTTCATGCTCTCGGTAAACCTGGCTTTATCAAAACGACACCCTTTCGGGACCTCTAGGAGCGCTAGACAACTAGTTTAATCTCAACAGCTTTCTAGTTGAAACTTTTATGGATTTTAATTTTATTCTGCGATTAAAACTGATCTTTCAATTGACGACTAAAGATACTTCTAAACGCCCGCCAGACGAGCGGCAGCCCTGCTACTGCAGTTTTGTTTTTGCTGAATGTACTACACCTTTTAAAGAGTATAGTTTGAGCAAAAAAAAAACCGCCTGTCCTGTCCCCATTATGCGTTGCGCTAAGAAGAATTCCGCCTTGAAAACATGAACCAACTAGCCCTCAAACAAACGTGCTGAAAAAAGTTTGAATAACGTAGGCATACTCTGTGTTTCTTGCATCTGCATCGACAGTGTGCTGTGTGGCGTGCACTGTGCACAGATGCATTGACGAAGCATAGACGCTGCACCATTTATTCCATCCACCACGCACAATCATCCTCATCACTATCTGAGATAAACCTACTCCAGGACAAACACAGGCTTCCAATGATGACCTTAATCTGATCCTGTTTTGCGCCAGTCGTGGCCAACTAACGCGACAAGAGAATTTGACAAGCATGTCACTCCATCTGGCTGTCTCTCACCAACAGTTCTCTTTTCCTATTGTTGCTGCCCACTCTTTCATTGCAACAGACCGCGAGATGTCGGTATTGCGCATTACATGTCCGACCTTTGCCCATCCATGTGCACTATTAGTTTAATATGTGAGCTACGATTCTGTTTTTATCGCAGCAGGGCGGAATACCTTATTCTGTGTAAGCTTAACAAAAAAACTTTTTGCGGCCAGAAATGCCACACAGGAAAATCTGAAACATTCCACATGAGAGATTGAGACAAACAGCAAAAGCTGCAGTCACTCTGAAACTGAACTCGCGCAATCAAGCCTGACGTTGACGGCGCTTACATATCGTACATAAACACCGACTGTCACAGATGTTCGGGAGCATTGCACATATGCTTCACGTGGTACAGTATTGGTGAACTGAAAAGCAAGGAACACTGAGAGGGATTCGGGCCCCTATAGGGCTATAACTGTGTTAATGTCTAGCTGTCACAGTCCTTATGTATTCATGTGCACCCTGAAAGACAGAAATGAGCATAAACGAAGTAAACCGGTGGTGAGCTCTCTCCAGAAGTTGTTTACTCCGTAGAAATTTCCTGTGAAGTGAAATGCCTAGAGGGAATAGCACAGCCTGCGTACTCACGGCGAACATAGGGCGTTCGATGGTGTTTTGCTCCTTCCCCGTGTTTAACGTAGCTCCAGCCCGGTTGCCTGAAAAAATTCTGCGTCAGCAGTTGAACTCGCTGGCTGTGAATTACGAAATCCCCCCTCCTTTTTTTTTTTAGGCGCCCGTGTGCTGTGCGATGTCAGTGCACGTTAAGGATCCCCAGCTGGTCTAAACTATTCCAGGGACCTCCACTAAGACGCCTCTTTAACTCTTTATTCTCTCAGTCCCTCCTTATCCTTTCCCTTACGGCGAGGTTCAAGTGTCCGCCGAGTTTTGAGACAGATACCGCGCCATTTTCGTTCCCCAAAAACCAATTTTCAATTTTTTTAGGGGCAAGAGGTAAAGTGAAATCATTACTAGGAATGGGATGGCGCTCTGGCATACGTTGAGATAAGGGTAGCGGCAAAAAAAAATAGTTCACCTCATCGAGCATGCTAAATAAGTATAACATTCTCGTACACATCTCTCGCCGAAGGCCGGTGTTGCCAAAACCCAAACTTTTGGAATAAATATCTGCGAGTTGTGCCTGTACAGGCCTGAAATAGATGCTAGTCGTTCACATTTCGTGATTGTCACACAGAATTAATTGTGAGGGGTTTGATCGACCTCGTGGCAAACTTTAAACGCAAGCACAGTAACCTCGGGGGGAAGGGGGGGGGGGGGGGGGGGGCTTGTCTACTAGAATCTTCAGCTACCATATTTCGTCTATCCGCCACAGTGGCCTAGTTGCTATGCCGAGTTGGGCTGCTGTGCCCAAGGTTGTGGGATCGAATCCCCGTTGTGGTGGCCTCATTTCGATGGAGGTGAAATGCAAACTCGCCTGGGTGCCGTGCGATGTCGGTGCACGTTAAATAAATCCAGGCAGTCTAAATTTATCCGAAGCGTGCTACTACTGTGTCTCTCAGTCTGCATGACATATCGCTTCGTAGAGAACTGCACTACTGGATAAAGCACGCGCACGGAGGCAGGATAGATCTTGCGTAGATCCACATAAAAATTTCTGGTTTGAAGGCAGACAAGCTGTGAGACAAAAAGGAGTTGCAAAGAAAAAAAGCGGTTATCGCGCTCCGTCGTATGTCCGCGATGGCACGTACTGGCGTGTTAATACTGGCGTAGCAAGCATTGTGTTCTGCTTAATGAAAACGCTGCAGCGAGGTGCGGCCTAGCATGTAGCTTGCGCGCTTACCGACCCAGAAAAACTGCCTTTTCAAGGTGCTTATAATAACACTTAGATCGGCTAAAATGCATTGCCTGTCGGAAAAGATAAAAGCTCCTGGAGTCCTGACATGAGTACGCGCTTGTCTTTTCTTTATGAAAGACGTTATGTGTAGAATATTTGTATGAGAAGGCAAGATTTCGTTGGAGATAACTTCATTGTTCAGAGTTCTATCACAGCATCCAGTGAGAATCTGCGAAAGTAAACTGGTGCACGTTACAGAGAACAAAAATGAAGCTGCATAGCTGGCAACTATAGGGCCCCGCACGACACCCGTGTTCCTTAGTACAGCACATTACGCAAGGAATACACCGATCAATAGCGGCATTTTTTTTCTTCGCTTTGGAGAATTTTTTTTGCTTCTGCGTAATGAGCTCAGTGGTTAAGCTGAAGTTTAAGCAACATTGAAACCCGGGCATTGCTTTCGAAGTTCTGAAAAAAAAAACCTGTGGTACATAAGGAGCCACAATTCCGGATCCATCGTAGGAATGCCTATGGGTGTGCAACGTGAGAACTATAATCTTACTTACCTCTAGTGCTTAGAAATTTAGTATTTTAGAATAATTGAATCGGGCCGTCAATAAAGGACGTGTGCCATTACGGCAATCACCTGATATTCTGTACATCAATTAAATTCGGACGACACCCCAGATATTTTTTACGATGACACTTGTTATGAGTTACAGTTTGGGCACAAACATAATTTACAGGGGTGTTGAGGCGCACAGCGAAGGCACTGTTTGAGTCACAATTACAGTATCACTGACATCCGTTTCCTGAGTAACCTAAAATAGCTGATATGGGTACAACATCGATGGTACGAAGCGAGTAGTTTTAGAGCACAAATTTGTAACCTTGAGAGTTCACGGCGCTTTCTAGCCAAGCAATCCAAGCGCTGTCAAACAAACGAGACCTATCGCATAGAAAGCGCAGCCATTCACGGTCGAGCGGAAACACGCATCCGTCGCACCAGCAAGTCGCAGCTGTGATGTATACGTGTCAGAGAAAAATATCAGTCGATCATTTGAAGGTTTATTGAACGCCGTTCAGTGCAGCTGTTGCCGCAGCACAACACACAGATGTGATGGAGAAGCTATGCGAAGGGCGCGTGTACTACTCGCTTTTTTTTTGTTCTTTCCTGAGCTTTATACACGGCGCCACACAAAAAGTAGGCCATGTGTTGGAAACAGACTACCGCTACATGTTACGATGCTGGATTCACGGTGGTTTTGCTGGCAGTTGTGCAAGGAGCGACAATTCTACCAAGACATTTTTTTTGTTTCTTAGAACATGTCTTCTTCAGGCGGAGGTTCCACGCTTGCGCGGTTACTTGCTCTTACACTGTTAACATGAATTACCGAATAAGAGAGCAAAAAGCTAGCAAGCTGTCCTATAGCGGTTTTTTTTTATGGTCAGGGTATGCTGGCTAAGTTTCGAGGTAAACAGAATGCTTACTGTTGGTAACGGAGGCATATTTCCGCCTCAAATCACAGTAACTTGGAGCATTTAGCAATCGAGGGAGAGTTAAACGCGGCACCGGAGGTCTTGAGGTTAGCAATTAGAGGAGATTGCCATCTCGGCTAAAATCTTCGTACCTGCGAGAATTTCGCGTGTATTGAAGAGGAAATCTGTTCCCGTTGCCATCCGTAGGTATTCCACATTTTTATCGAAGGAACTCTACCTGCGTGGCCAGCCAGCTCTGCTCCAATTAGGGAGTGTGCTTCAGGAAAGCTTACTCCCTTTATGACCTCTTTAATGTAATTCGTGCTTATAGCGTATGTTTGCGGGGTAGCTATGGCCTTCCCGCTTATGATAGAAAAACAAGTTTTAGCTCCTTAGAAAGAAGCAAAAAAATTTTTAGCTGCTTACAAACAGAAATAATATTGTTTTCCCCCTGCTTTACAAAATAATGCTGAAAACAATTTTTCTCTATACCTTGAGCTTGTCACATGACAGCCTTTGGGATGAAACTTCGTCAAGTCAAAGCATTTTTTTTTATTTTGAAAGTACAAGGCATTGCATAAAAAAAAATATTTGGACTGATAGCCGTGCGGCTAGTGAAACGGTTGGGTTATGCGCCACTAAAACGCAACGAATAGAAATATACTTACTTATTCAGTGGTATGCAATGTTAATTGCAAATATTGTTGGTACGCGTGTAGTGAACAAAAATTTGAGTGCTAAAACAACATTTTTGCTTGACTTGCTTGTGTGCGTGAAGGTTTTTGCAAAAAACTACTGCCCCAAGGAGAGCGCTGCTTCAACAATGTTTACATAAAATGTTAATATCGGCATATGCTGAGTGGTTTTTGGCTGCAGTGGATAGTTATATAGAACTAGCGCTCTGAAAAAGACAAAAATTGACAAAGATGACGCACATCAGAGACTGAATAGAACCCGGTCGAATCGACTCAACGTGGGCATATTTGGCCCATTTGTAGCTCGTGCATATTTTGACAAGAAAGCAAAACTTCTGTGAGCTACATTCTGCAGTTCTTTAGTTTTCATTGTTCAAAGTTACCCGTCATCACCAAAAAGTTACCCACGGGAATCTGGCCACCAAGTGCCCAGAAAGCAAATACATTTTTTTCTTTCTAAGGAATTAAAACTTGTTTCCTATAGTAAGAGGGACAGAAATAGAGAGAGCCAGAGATAGATGAACCTTCTAATGAAGAGCAGAGAATTCATCCGGCATTTAAAAATCGCTGATATACTACTCTGTGTGTGTGTGTGTGGGGGGGGGGGGGGGGGGGATGGAACTGGGGAAAGAAAGATGAAAAGAGAGAGGTGCAGAAAAGAGGAAAGTATAAAAAGAAACAAAAAATAAAAATAACAAGGGCCCCCAACGACCGCGCAAACGTTGTGGAAAATGGTTTGGTTTATGGGGTTTTAACGTCCCAAAGCGACTCAGGCTATGAGGGACGCCGTAGTGAAGGGCTCCGGAAATTTCGACCACCTGGGCTTCTTTAACGTGCACTGAAATCGCACAGTACACGGGCCTCTAGAATTTCGCCTTCATCGAAATTCAACTGCCACGGCCGGGATCGAACTCGAGTCTTTCGGGTCAGCAGCCGAGCGCCATAACCACTGAGTCGCCGCGACGGGTTATTGTGCAAAATGGGGAGTGGATTTAAGTACGCAACCTCCGCCTGAATTATGCGCATTTTTTTTCCCTTCGAACAAATGTTACGCTTATAAAATACTTCTTTTTATTCGGCCGCGTCAATATAATGAAAAGGTACGACATGCATACCGTATATCGCGACAGGATGCTTCAGGGTCGATTTGCTAAAATTTAAAGCGTTTTGAATGCGTACGGTGTTTCAGGTGATTAAAAATTCTCAGCAGGGCTGTTCGTATACAGCTGTAGCGTCATTGAGAGAGCTTTAGCTCGCTCTGATTATCATGCATGAAATCCGCAATGCATGCGACAGGTGCACTTTTTTGAGAGCTAGTTAACAACTCTTGTTGTTTTGTTGCACGAAAGGCACACTTTCTAGTGTTATTATGACGTTGTATTTGTGCCATCAATAAAGCGCAAGAAAACATTCCTCTTCGGATCTTCTAGGAACGTATCGCATTTGGCGGAACTCAATTACTGGTTATTGTGAACGCAGATGCAGTTGCTACAGGCGCGTGTTAAGGAACGCAAACCCGTACACCATCCGGATGATTTCTCGCACATTGTTCAAAGCGCCGATATAAAGTACGCAAGAAGAATATCTTTTCAGATAATTAGCTGTTTAGAGTTCCTTCTTTTGCTCACAACTTTATCGATGGTAATTTATTAATTTAGGCAGACTTAGCAGGTTAATATGTAGTTAAAGATTCCTCTCTTTTGGGACTAGCAGTGGGTCAACACCACTGCTTCAGTTCTGCCACCCCACCATGAAACACCTTCATACTTTCACGCCTTGCGTTACGTGGGACTGGTGGCATACAGGCATGTCGAAAGAAGCGGGTTGAATGCAGAGACTTTACGCTGAGAGGTTCGGAATTTGCAGAAACGTACTATGAGCTCTTTGCTCGGAACCTGCTTCTCCCCCCCCCCCCCCCCCCTCCCATCTACAGATGTCTGTCCCTGGAAGTTCGCCCGTATTGAACAAACCTCTGCTAGGTTGCAACAGTCTGCTTAGCATACAGTGGCAATGTAGCTAAATGGAAGTTTTGCACTGAAGAAGATCATCAAACTACCTCAGGTTAAATTTTATGGGACAGAAAAGACGCGGCAGGTTGCGGAAATGCATAAATGCCTACGTGAAAGTCATAAATTGCTCAGAGACGCTACGGGTTTATTTGTACTCGAAGCCATCCGTACGGAGCAGTCGAAACCGCTTGTTGATCTTGTATAAAGAACACCAATTCCGTTAAAAGTCAGGAAACACATTAAAAGTGTAACGAAACGCTGTGAAAGAAAAATAATCAATACCAAGGATCATAATGGCGGTCCCCTTGCAACAGATCAGTGGAATGGTGAAGCACGATGGTGACAAATGCTTTCGAAAATTTTCGCCAAGGATTACTGTTTGAGTAGTGGTCTAATACAGGCATAATGTTACGTGCCGGCAAGCGGATGGATACAGTACGACATGACAAATGGCTATGGCTTGATTTAATGACGGACGGCCGGGCACGAGTTGTTGTTGCCTTGGTGACATGGCACATACGCTGCCGCCTGCGTCACTGCTCACTTCGTCGTCTTCTAGTCTGTGACACGACCCGGGACACGACACGACAATATTCCCACATTCTGTGCATGCAGTGAGGGGAAAAAGTGAAAAAAAAATGTAGCCAAAGTTACGAAATTCGCGTGTATTTCCTGCAAGAAACATACCAGAATAGTTTAGGTACTCTGAATCAGTTATGTCTTATTCACATTGAAAGTCAACCGAGCTTGCTCCATGATTAGCAATGAAA
>JARKHS020007256.1:0-85916 GCA_030143305.2 Amblyomma americanum | reverse complement strand
GCACGTTGTCAGTAGCTGACGCCGAGGCCTTGGACGCACCGAACGGCATGGGCAGGGTGTTGGTGTCCTCACAAGTGGACGGCGTCTCGGGTTGGTCGGGTCATGGGTTCTGGATGCGGCAGCGTCGTCATGTTCCTCACACTTGGCTGTACCGGCCAATGAAGCGGAAGATTATAGCTTTACAATAAATGCTGGGTCCTTCATGGTTTTTTCGCTATTCGCATCGGAGACATACCGACTAATACGAGGGACACCAATAACGCCTGTGCTCGACAGCTAGAATGTTTCGGATCAAGATGGCATACTTTACTTTACTGACTTTATTTCACTTAATCACGTTACTTTACTTACTTTTCTTTAACAACTTACTTCTAGTTAATATAGAAAATCTAGTTCAAAATAAAAGGAAGGGGTATAGTGAGAAGAAAATAAACTTTGATAACAATGAAAGGCGGAAAATGTTGAGGAGTTGAAAGCAGGAAACAAAGGAAAATTAGGCTTTTGACTATGTGGGCGCCCAATATAGTCTCGTTTTTTTTTCTTCCTCCTTGTTGGTCCCCTTCGGTTGTCCAAAACGCCGTTGATTCATCTCAGTCCGAAGGTGTCGGTTATGCTATGTTGGCTGATTCTGTTCTTATGCTGCGTTGCCCCCGTTGAAGCATGCTAGCTCCTTATCTTGCAGCCATATGAGTGACTTAACGCAGGCATGCGGTTAATCGTATGTTTTCTACATTATATTTTCCCCCATGTCCTGTGATGCTTCAACTAGCCTTTCATCAATTACTACGTCTCGTTTTCGCTTTTCGATACCTTTTCGCAGCTTTCATATCAATATTTTCTTTCCTAATTCGTTAGGACACATTCTTCAGATAGCGATCGTAATCTTGCTCTTTGGAACCGCAATTACAATCACTCTCTGCCTTGATGATGGTTCGCTGGAAGTAAGATGGAAATCGTCTGTGTCCAGTGATGGATTGTGATATGTACTGATTGGCGGCACATGTTTGTCGTATTTGTTCAAAGCTCCTAACCCAAGGCATCTGCTATTCCATTGATTTGAAAGTTCAGTTTCCAGATCTTTTTTTTATGAATTGGTAGTTATCGGCAGCTTTCTTCCTCTACTGTATCTGGCGCTTCCTTCGATAGCTCATCTCCTGGTTTATTGCCGGATTTCCACCGTGTTCCTCGAGATAGGTTAGGGATACTTCATAACGGTGCAAGTTTTTCTAGTAAGTAAGTAACTTTATTTCCAGGAAGTAATACAATTAATCCCTGAGGGTTGCATAAGACTAAAGGCTCGGAAGCCTGACGAGGCCTTAGCTCCCAATTGTGTGCAGCCTGCAGCAGCAGAATCACATTTTCTTTACATAAAACACTTACGCGGTTAAAATAGCACAAACATATTCCCGCACTATAAATACAACACGAGTACAGCAGTTAAACAATACAATAGAGCAATACAACACAAGTACACTTAGGGGATTTTGTTAAGGAAAAAGGGTACAGATATATTCATGTACAGCCGAAAGTAAGAGTTGCCAGAAATCAAGGAAATAAAAAAGTATGCTAGTGAGAGTTTCTAATAATACCATCCGGTAGAATTGAGCCTTATATTGTGTGGTGCAAAAACAGAATATCAGCTACAGACCACATGATAGCCATCTACAGAGGTTTAGGGATTCTTGTAGTTTATTCATGGCTCTAAAAATATTTTATAGGAGAACAAAAATTCTTGATATGTTCTTTTAAAAGCTTTGATTGGCTGGCTGAAGTCAATATCAGATTCGTGTAGGTTAAATATTTTGGCTACCTGGTAGTCCATACCCTGTTTGCCATAGTTCTAAATTTTTTAATCTTTCTTTTAGGGTTTCTAATTTCATATTTCGAGGAAGTATGGCAGATTTCTTCAGTATACAACTGTTTTTTGTAAATATAATGCATTAGCCTTAAATTATATACTTTTATACCTGGAAGGATGTTATGTTTAGGGAAAAGGGGTTGCGTGGCTAGGTTTATTATTGGGCCTTTGTAGTTTTCAAGGATTCGAGGTACGCGCTTCTGCAGAATTAATATTCTCTCATAATTACCTTTGGTGGTAGTACCCCACAGAAGCATGCCATACAACAATTTGGAATAAAACAACGTGTAATAAATAGATCTTTTCAACCATAAGGGTAAAATATAGGATATTTTGATTAGACATCCCACGGTACGGGCGAGTTCCGAAATTAAATGATTGACATGAAAATTCCAAGACAAATGTTCGTGAAACCATACTCCAAGAAACTTATGCACCTGCACTTTTTCCAAGTAATGGTCTTCGAACATTACCTGAATATCAGTTGGAATTTTTGTTGATGAGCCTGAATACTATATATTTAGGTTTTTTTTGCATTGAGCCGTAATTTATTTTTTTCAGCCATTGCGACAATTCTACCAGATAGGCATTAATTTAATCTCTTATTTCCTGACTTTTTCCACCTGTAAAAAATATGCTTGTGTCATCAGCGAATAGCGTGGTGTCAGGAGTGTGTTTTAGCTCAGTGATGTCATTAATATACAACAGAAATAGAACTGGTCCCCGTATTGAACCTTGTGGGACCCTTGCTTTTGTAAGTAATTTTTGGGACCTCACTTTGTCCAACAAAACGTACTGCTGCCTCAGTGTCAAGAAACTCCGGAAGAGATGGAACCTAATACCCCTAACGCCATATCTGTGCAATTTCCTAAATATGATATTGTGGTTTACCGAATCAAAAGCTTTTCGCAAATCGAGAAATTTACCTAAGGCACACAGCCTCCTATCAAGGTTATCAATTATTTGATTTTTCACTTTTACAAGGGCATCTTCCGTTGTTTTATTTTTTCGAAAACCATATTGGGATGGCGAGAGTATATTATAATTATTAAGGAATGCTATCAGGCGCTTAAGGATGCACTTTTCATAAATTTTTGAAAATGTGGGAAAGACGGAGATTGGACGATAATTTGAGATATTATATATAGGACCAACTTAATGGACAGGAATTACTTTGGCCACCTTCAATTTCTGTGGAAAGATTCCAGTCAGATACGATAAGTTTATTAAGAACGCAAGTATTGGAATAATAGTTAACGAGACTTATTTTATTGGTGCTACCTTAATATCATCACATCCACTACCACCTTCGGCATATTATCCTTTTATTAACATGTCGACTTTACCCGGGCTGACATAAGAAAGTACAAGAGAATTCGTTTCACGAGTTTCATCATAGGTACAGTAGTCTTCAACCTCGTCTGTTTCAGGTATTGCTGTATTCACAAAGTAGTTTTTTATGGCATCAGCTAGGGGCTGCCCCTCTAATATGATGTTATTAATTTTTATCTGTTTAATCGTGCTGTCAGCCTTGTTTTTTCCTGTCAAGTAATTGACCTCTTTCCATATTTGTTTCGGGTGTAATTTTATTCTGGAGAAGAGTGACTCATAGTAATCTTTTTTTGCTTTCTTTAGGTCACTATTTAATTTGTTCCGAAACCTCTTAAACTCAAGAAAGAAAGCATAATCTCTGCTCGCGCTGTACTTATGAAACATTGCATTCTATTGTTTTATTCTTTGATGAAGCCCTGCAGTGATCCAAGGCTTACGAACTTTCCATCTCCGCAATTTTGCCCTTAGCAACGAAAAAGCAGCCTTATAGCAGCATAGAAAAATGTCTAGAAACAGGTCGTACGCTTCATCTGCGTTTTCCTCCATATACACAGGAGACCAATCTGCCTGTTCGATCAGTGTTCGAAATTTCCTCATTGAGGATTCGCATATACTCCGATGCTAAAAATAACGATTGCTATAGTTAACTTTCTGAAATAGACGTCGGGTGCTAAAGTATATCGGCTGATGATCGCTTAAATCACTTGTCAGAACCCCTGCTCTATATTCCGAACTATTAAGATTTGTTATTGCGACATCTATACGTGTCGAAGAGTTCAAAGTAATACGGGTAGGTCTGCAAATGGCATTTTCACAGCCACACGCATTATGAGATTTCTCAGGTCCCAGGGCGGTAAATCATCTTTGAGCAAGTCAATGTTCACGTCCCCCATTAGAAAAAACGGTTTCTTTATGTCATTAAAATGCTCAAGTAGTTCTTCTAAACGTGAAAGCAAGTGCAGCTTAAGTCCAGTTGGGGTTCTGTAAATTACAGCAAGAAGGAAAGAGTCTGTTTCAACAGGTAAACATTCGACATCACTGTCGCTGCGGGTGAGGGTATCAATTACTTGAAAAGAATAATGACACTGAAGATAAATAGCCACTCCCCCACCTCTGGCTCTGTCTGCCCGGTGAAGTCGAATTGGCGTATAGCTGTGGAATTGCGGAGACGGATCATTTACTGTAAGCCAGGTTTCGCTGAATAAGAGTGCGTCAAAGTTTATCTCGCAAGACTTCTAGTAGTCATCTAATTCCTCATGTTTGTTTCTTATGCTCCGGACATTTTGGTGTAGTACTACAAAGTGAGAATTCAAATCACGGATGTCTGTAGTCTGCGTTTATGGCTGCAATTCTTAACCGGGTGGAACATGATCTGAATACACAACCTTTAGTCCGCCTGCTTACGAGATAAGGGCTACATCATCAACGCTCATGATTTTGAGGACGTCAGATGTTTCATCTTTCCTGGCAAGGATCTTTCCATTGCTCACCCAGAAAAACTTCCATTTCGCAGCTTTTTTCTTTGCAATGGCTGCTCCAAGAAGCTGCTTGTTTTGTCGAGTCAAGTGTTCATTAACGTAGACTGTGCTCTCTGTTACTTTGTGACCAAGCAAGGTGGTAACTATCTTCTTTTTCTTAGCTCTCGTGAGCAAAGCATTCCGCTTTGCGCGTGACACAAACCGGACAATAATGTTCTGTTCATGTTCTTTCTTAGTATTCACCCTGTGGCAGATATCGATATCAGAATCGGCAACCTCCTCACCCACAATCTGCCCTATCAGTTTGACAACTTCAACCGGGACGAGTTCTTCGGGCACACCCTTGATTTCTAAGTTGTTTCCTCGTTGGTACTCTTCTAGTTCTTTGATTTTAGCCTCTGGCCTCTGATTTTCAGCTTTCAGTTTTTTGTTCTCTTCTCTTAGCGTTTGAATTTCAGCTCGGGGTGCTTTAATGTCCTTTCCTATCTCTTTCAATTCATCACAAGTGTCACTGCAATAAGTTATGCTCTTTTCAAGAGCTCTCAATTCAGCGCGCACTTCTCTGCGGAAGTCTGCGATCATCGTAGTTAGCTCTTTCTTTTCCTCGTTGTTCATGACTCATGTATTAAGATTTTACCAACCAAATGACACAATGGCAGCACACTTTCAGTGCAAAAAAATAAAAGACAGACACAATGGAATAGGTTAGCCTCCTCACCTCCGAAGATTTGAGGTGCAATTTTAGGCGTGCAAGTCACTCTTCAAGTCACTTAAATCAAGAAAAATATAAAATAAAACACTAGTCAATAAATTGCATAAACACAGCACGGACTTAGAACTCAGGATTTTGGCAGGGAAACGACAGTGAAATAAACAGGGATCCCAGCAGCAGCGACAGCAGACTGGTTCACATAAAACAAAGATAGTCAATGTGAATATTATAGTTACGGTTGCTCGGATTTTTTTTTTTGGCTTCAAACGCCGACAAGGTATCAGTAAATATTTGAATACTGTAACGGTCGCTTTTAGTTTCGATAAAATCTATCGCTTCATTTGTCGCTGTTTTTTCTGCTTCAAGGTTAGTGGAATATATTAGCAGTTTGTATTGCCGTGGCATTGTTTTTTGTTTGTTTTCATTAAAGCTATAAAAGCAGCACCGACTTTTTCGTTACTTCACCCGGCTTCAGGCCAACTTTCGAGTATACGAAAAAAGACATGGATGCTGATTGAAAATTATATTCAGACGGATAAAAGAAAGATCAAGATCATTAGCGTATCATGTCGCAAGTGCATTTGGACGTTTATTAACACACACAAAGGTATTTCATCGTTTATTATCAACTGCACTCTTGCGCTGTTGCGCCTTTCTATGCATGCCTCAAATGAGGGGCACGATCAGTGCGAAAATATGCATTACCTGAGCTTTGTGGCTAGCGCTTACTTTTTCGATGCGACCCCGCTGCCGTACCGTTCCGCTCAGTGCACATGAGAAGGCGCTTCATCGCTGGTTTTTACTACGCTACATTTGGAATCGGATAGAAGTTAAAGCAGGCGACAACTTCCCCAGCCCAGCGCTAGAAACTGGTAGCATTCTACTCTGGATGGTAGGCTGCGGCATTCGCGTAGTGGTCTAATGCAGCACCCAGTATTAGTATGCTTTTCAATTTACTAAGCTTTTATATTAACAGCATGAACTATGCTTTTATGTCTATGCTTTTTATATTAACTGCAGATATCGAAGGAAAGTAATAATAATTACAAATTTATTTATTTTTTGAGTCCTCAAAAGTCCCTCGGACAGGGGTTTTGCACGAGGGGTGGGTGGCTTCACAGACGTTTTCAAGGGTGGGTGGCTTCACAAAAGAAAATTTGCAAAGGCTGTCCTGAAATCTGTCGCACTGGAGTGGTGAACCGCTTCTTCAGACAGATCACTCCAGTCTTTCGCTGTCTGTGGAAATAATGAGTGAAGGTGAGATGATGTGCGCGCGTGCGGCGCGTATACAGACTTGGAATGACTGGTCCGGGATGAATGGCGCTGAGCGGGAGATATAACGCTGTTATCAATTGGAAAATGATAGAACTTATGGTAGAGAACGAGCCTGGCTATTTTACGTCTGAGTTTCTAGAATGCAAAGATTTACATTACATTTTAGAGTTGTGACACTAGTATACGAAGAATAGTCATTAAAAATAAACCGAGCTGCCCGGTTTTGGATAGATTCAATGGAGTTAGGAAGATTAGTCTAATGAGAGTCCCAAACTTAGCGTGCATATTCTAGCTTGGTCCTTTTAAGGGTTTTGGAATCAAAGGTTTTTTGTAGTAAGGGAGCAGAATTTAAGATTTCGCCTTGGAAAGCCGAGAGTGCGGTTGGCCTCGTTAGATATTTTGGCTATGTGAGAGGACCATGAAATATTCTGTGTTGAAATAAGGCATATATATATATATATACATATATATAGATGTCGCAGAGGATATTACTGTGCTACCAAAAAAATACGTGGGCACTACGGGAGAACGGCGGCGGTCAAAAGTCATTGATGACATTTTGCTGACAGTTTTGCTGAAGACGTCAATTCAGTTCTACACCACTTTTCTACTGTTTGTAAGTCGCGTTGAAGAATGAGGGCATCTGAACAATCGTTAATCGCTCGGTATAGAACACAATCATCAGCAAACTGACGGATGTTAGAAGCTATATTGTTAGGGAGGTCATTGATGAGATTGGAAAGAGCAGTGGGCCAAGAACGGAAACCTGAGGCACACCAGAAATCACCGGAGACAGCGGAGAGGAATGGTTATTTGCGAAAACGGACTGATAACGGCCGATCAAAAAACTATGCAACAAGTTAGAGACTAGGGGATGAAGGTTCGGGCGCGAAAGTTTCAAGAAAAGTCGATTATGAGGAAACTTGTCAAAATCTTTCTCGAAGTCCAAAAACAGTGAATCTACAGGTATGTTGAAGTCTAAATTGGAGTTGATGTCATTGTTGAAAAGTGCAAGTTACGTATCGCAAGAAAAATTCTTAAGGAATGCATGCTGACTGGAATGAAAAAAGTTGTTACATGTAATAAAATTCATTATTTGGCTAAAAATTATATGCTCCATCAACTGCGAACAAACGCTAGTAATGGAAATTGGCCGGTACTCAAGACATGATGATGATTATCCTTTTTTAGGAACTGGAATGACCTTACCTGTTTTCCAATCCAGCGGCACCACTCCAGACGAAAGAGACTGTTGAAAAATGTACGACAGGATGTCACTGGTAATTCCTTTGCTGTTTTTGAGTTCTTTGGTGTAGATGTACACTCCAGCAGATGAGGTTAGCTTCAGTGATTCGATTAATTTGCAAATGCCTTGAGGTTTAAAAGTGATGCCTGGCATGCCGGCACCTGGTTCTAAGACAAATGTTGCCGAGAAATATTTATCAACGGCTTGAAGTATGAACACGTTTCACGGAAATGTAAGTCCTGCGAAGGCCTCAGAACATTTCCTTGAGAGTTGAGGCGAACTCTTTGCGTTCATCTTTGCGGCGGCTGGCGCATTCTTAGCTTCAGAAAGATTACACTAAAAATGAAAGGCCAGCGGCATTTACTGTTTCTGTCTGCTATACCCTTTACCTTATTTTTACAAATAACCTAGCAGGGTTGTAGAAGAAAATATAACGCGTAAAAATTATGTGGACACCTGGTTAAAATAATGACTTCCCTCTGGGGAACTTGATGCTTAAAATATCAGACAACGCTTTCAGTGGTTAATGAACCAAATTTCTGATTAAGTTATCGAGCCTGAAAAACAACTGGTATTTATTTGTAGACTCAGATGCGAGCAACAAAATGCGGAGCTGATATTTTTCCAAGAAAACGTGCACTGCTGATGTTTTCTCGCTCTTTAATTCATATGGGTTAAGGTAGAATTTCCTCACTATATTTATATAAAACATAGCTTTGAACAATGAAGATAAATGTGCTTCAATCATACTTCCGCCTCGAATTTCGAGTATATCCTGTGGCCCATTGTTGAAGCGGTGCTTGAAATTGGCACGAAATGTTACACTAATGTACTATTCCACCTTGAGAAAACCAGCAGAAATAATTGATCGGGTATCCTCGTTGCGTTCATTTTATTTGCATATCTTACTTTCTGTTATTATAGCAAGGCCGTCTTGTAAGCTGCCATTGTGATGCGCCGTTTTATTGCCACTTGTCGAGCTGGCATACCGGTGTTCAATCGCGCGGATTACATGTTCCGACTGTCCAAATTCCATCAGCTATTCTGACTAACTGTAAGAAGAATCCACATACATAAATAAGTGCTGCTGTAGTAGTTTCCGGCAGGATTTTCGGCAAGTGGCAGTGATGCATAAAGGTTGCAACAACTTTTCTTTCAAAGCCAGGTTTTGCCACTTTCGCACCTCGAAACATTGCTGCACACGATCCTTTTCGGGGTCTCATCCATCAAGCAGGGACTATGGCAGACTACCACGCGGTATTATCAGCGAACGACTGGTTGGTGACGCACTACTCTGAATCGCTGCATTACCCTGTTGAACGGGGCCAGTTTCCACCGATTTATACACTTTTTGCAAAATATTAAACAGCGCTTTGGCGCCAGCTTCAAACGCTGTTTCGCCACAAGCCGGCCCTGTATGCCGCCTTGTTTCCCTGCAGCTATCTCCCCGACTGCGCCATCTGCGGTGGACGTGACAATAGCATCAAGTTCTTCTTACTGTGCGCAGCTGACCTGAGAAAACTTGAGCTGCAACTAAGCACTCTTGTGCAGTGGGAGGCCGTGCTTCTCAGCTCACGCCTGGCTCTGCAACATCAGGACTCAAGCGAGCCAGCGAGGTCCGCACAAAGTGATGTCTTCTGTCCACCAGCGTCGACCTCAGATCTTTTTTTGTTTTATGTTAGAATAACGCAGTGTCTGCGCTTTTTTTTAGCGAATTGGAAGAAGTACCTTCTAAAGTATATCTTTCACGACAAATATTACACAATATCTGTCCATCTTGCTTTGCAGCGACGAGATTGTTAGACCACGTACTGCAAAGTTACTATTTTTAATGTTGCGGGTACTATGAGCTTTATATCCCTGTTGATATTATTACTTGCGGGGCGAAAGTTATCTCTGAAACCTGCCTTTTCCTGGCCGCAAATATATTGGTTCTATGAGTGTCAAAAACCATTACGCATAAAGGCGAACCAGCAAGTGGTTAACAATATAGAGCACACGAATTTATCGACGTGCGTTATTATAAGGCATATTGAACACCTCTTTGAGAAGCAGCTGCTACACGCTGCTCATTTGCGTGTATTTCATGTTACTGAATTATTTTTTTCTTTTAAACAACTCTGGAAAATTATTTTGTAGGAAATACCCAATCCATTAGAGATTATACCTGAAATGATCTATTGTTTTTTTTTTACATTGGAACAATGAACTATAACCTGCAGTGCAAATTTGTGTCATTTAGAGAAGTAGCTTTTCTTTTGTTTCCCAAAAATATATTTTTCTCCTGTTTTAACAGCAAAAATAGCAAAAATATAGTGAAAAAACGCATTTTAACACATTTGAGGTCAAATACGTCCGGACATAAATAACAGCCAGGAACAAAAATTTCCTAAAGCTAAATTTCGTTACCACCGGCGTGTAGTCAGTGCTAGAGTCAATTCTACGTTGCTTACTTCAAACCAATCATCTCGATTGAAGTACCAACGGATTGTTCGTCATCTTATTCTCTATGCAAGAACACCGAACATCAACATGTTTCGAACATAGCCCTTAAGAGGCTTCGGTTTCTGCCGCCAACATCCGGAGTTATGTTGAGCAAGAAGCCTGATGCACGTATTTGAGACTCCAAAATCTAAAGGGAAGTTTCTAAAACAACACATAAATAAAAAACAGTGCGCCTCACGAAAGGAGTGAACAGCACTGTGTAAAATTTGCTGGTGTTCAGTAAAACGTGCGACTCATCATTTCTGGATCGCTGAAATGCTTTTGAATGCAACGGTCAGCTCAGGAAAATACCGACCTTTGAATTTCACATCATTTTTAGGCCAGAAATGGCGGCCGCGGTGGCTGAGCGGTTATGGCTCTCGGCTGCTGACTAGAAATACGCGACTTAGATTCCATTTTGTGTGAAACGGTAGAAAACACGTGCACTGTGCGATGCCTCTGCACGTCAAAAAACCTCAGGTGGTCGAAATTATCTGGAGCCCTGCACTGCTCCGTCCAACATAACATGGGTCACATTAGCACAAAAGATTCACTGAAAAGAATGTTTGAGGTTGGCGGTAATACGCTTTTGTATGTAGAGTAGAGGCCATCGAGTGTTCATGCACGTCAAAAGCGAATCGATCATTTACAAAATATTTTTAATAATTTGCGCTTCTATGCCGCGCCACGACGTGCGGTGAGGTGCTTTCACCGGAATCCGCGCTCAACGTGTCATGCAGTACTCGTTACGTCAGCAGAAAAGGGCTGTCATGGTTCGTCGTGGCGTCTATTTCTAACGTCACGCAGCTACCATGGCCTCGACCGGAAGCTCCGCCACCTCCTCCCCCCCCCCCCCCCCCTCCTCCGCTCCTTCCAAGTACGTGGCCATCTGGTGGAGGAGCGCCGACCATTAAGCATGCAAAAAGTGACAAGAGGAGAGAAAGGCGCGAAGCCGCTTTAATTCAAAATTTGATTGCAAAGAACCGAGCTGCCACAAAACGCATAAAAAATTCTTACTGGATGATATTTACGAAGGGGCGTCCTTTAGCATCCTAGGCATGCCGCCACTTTGTTCGCGCTCCTTTCAGAGCCGCTCTAAACAGCAATAAACGAAACCAATGCTGAAGAGTAAGCCTGCCTGCTTGGAGTAAAATGATTCCGAAAACTGAGGAAGAATGCTAGAGAATGTCGCGCTCTGCAAGAAAAATAGAAAAGCAAAGTGATAATTTTTCAAATTCTAGCTTACGCTGAACTTATACTAGAACTAGAAGCGACGAAACTCTGGAGTCGCATAAATGCTAAACAATCTTTCCCAGAAATAGCGCTCCCTATTAGGTGTTAGAAATTATTGCAGCGAGATTTTCTATTTAATTGTCAAGATAGGCGCAGTACTCGAGTGTTTGACGGCATGTCGTATTGCGAGCGGACAATATAATAGCAATAAATTAGCACTCCTGAAGTTAGAAAAAATGAAAAAAAAAACATTTATGTTTCGTGGCCCGCATGGTCCCTTCACAATGAAAGGGAATGGACGACTGGGGCAACTTATAAATGGCAAAGTAAATGTTCTCGGTTTTTATTTTACTTGGCCTGTCCTTATGTATTGCTGAGGAATGAAGTAATGAGAAAATTTAAGAAGCATTGAATTTTTTTCTTTGTTCAATGAGTCCCGATTGATTATAAAAATTGAGGTTATCATAGTCTTTAGCTAGCCCACTTTTAAAATTTTCTATATCTGCAACATACATGAAGATATTGAAAGTGAAACCGGACTTCAAACAGCCCTTCAGTTTAATATATCACGTCGTCTACTCATCAAACTGCGATGCTGGACGTGATATCATCAGGGAAACAAAAATGTTTTGCAAAAGAGACGTACTGGATGTATATTTTGTACGCTATTAACTCCGGTTACGGTATTTCACCACTGCTCAGCATGGGTTGGTGGTAGTAACTATTGACGCTTTGACATGCGTTAGGAATTATCTTGGGAGCGGGTTTCTACAGCCCTCTCATCCGAGCACACGGCACATAAAAGAGACGTCAATGTTGAACAGTTGAATGGTTTTGATTCGGGCAAGGAGGCGTTTTATTCCCGGATCGTACCCGACACCGAAAGCTGGAATCATTATTAGAAGCAGCAGACAATAAGGCTGCATATTTTCACCTTCAGCCATCACTGAGAAGAAAAGGTTGAATACGACTTAGTAGGGAGGCACAAACATATTTGTTGTTTTTCTTGACAGTGAAAGGACTTGGGAGGTGCTTGGGAGGTGAGACGAGAAGTTCACAAGCATACATAAATATACAACAAAAATGAAAGTACGTTAACAGCGTGCCCGACCTTAAAGAGGTGGCGGCTGTCGGGTTTCAAAAGAATGGGCATTATAAAAACCTCGCTTTCTATAGCTTTGAAAAATTCCTACAGAACAACTTACTGCGTCGAATTATGACCAGTTTCCAAGGCATTCGGTAACTAGTCTATTCAAGAGGCGTGTGCTAGTGTAGAAAATTTTGTGCGTTTCACCTAAGGTGTCCTAGATTTTCTAAAGACAGGCCTTTTAAGTTAGAGTGCACTTTTTTTAGGACAGCATGGTCACGGAATCAGCGCATCAGAATGCAGCTAAGATGTGCTAAATAGCGTGCTGCTTAACTGATACTGAATAGGTAACTTTTATCTATTACTGTGAGCTTCCTCGTTTTTGAGGGGCGCGTAGCCCACCGTAATTAATATCTATATCAGTTTTTATAAATTCAAAAAGAGAGTTATCCCCTCCCCCCGTGGGCATTATACCTTCTCTCTACATCGCGCCGAAATACAAGCCTTTTTGAAAAAATTACCAGGCGCATATAAGTCTCCTTACAGTGCGCAAAAGCGAAAGCTGTGTGCGGTCTGCCGCCTGTGCCATCTGCTGGGCCAGCGCCGTAGATTGCGAGCGGGGTTTCATTGCCTGCCACATGATGACGCTACGAATCGAATGCACGCCAAACACGAAGAAAAATTACGGAACACGAGGAAATTTTATGTTCGCTGGAAGCGAAATAGAAATTGGTTTTGGGGAAAGGAAATGCTTCCATATGTTTCTTGCCTAAATAAAACAAAAATCATCCGTTCAGCTTTTGCTTAACAAGTTGACACGAAGAATTGAGCGAAAATCTATCCCTGTACGCGTGCTTTGCTACTATACGCCGCCTAATGCATACCCTTACTGTACAATCCAGCTGTATATTTCTCTGATGAAAAGTCATCATGTGATCGACATCAGCTGCCATGTTGACGTTCGCGACCGATCCCCAGATACCTTACTGTCCACCACCGTGTCCACCACCGTATCCTACCATGGCTACACCTGGCACGAACTGAAACAAAATTACACCAGCTTCCTCCCATTGGCTGCAGCTTGCGCAACGCTCCTGCCAACTAATCCCAACTTACCCGTTTACTCGTAGGCTTCGCACAATGCCCTTCGTTAAGAACGCGCTAATTATGATTTCCGCATCAAAACAAAGTGACACTTGAATAGTGCATTCAATGTGGAATCTATACTTACCCGAAAGCTAGTTGTCAAGTTCCGAAAATTCTGGGTGCCGAAACTTTGTCTGCTTCTCTTACACGTACTAATACACCACAGAAGGGCAAAATATACACGCTTGGAACCATCAAACCAATTTCAAAACGATTCATGTACCCTGAAAGTCGTTCAAGCCACTGATTGCACACAATATGTTTTTTAAATATAGACTTAATTTTTTAAAGATCTGGAACTTTTAGTCAACGATATATTGTCCGAAAATTTTTACCGACGGGCAGAAAAGATTTATAATGACTAGGTTGATTCAAACTACTTCCACATTTAACGTGGTTGAAGTTATTATTCTCTGGAACAAAAAGGTTTTCACTTTCAGCTGAAATTTGTAAATATGCGTAATAAACACAACCATATGCTCAATGAATATGTAATAAATATCAGCTCCAAGTGAAATTGAGTTTGAATGATGAAGGTAGAAAGGAGAGGCGCAATTATGAAAGATTACAACTCATGGAGGATAATACAACGCGATTATAGTTCAAAGCAATGTTCGTGAAATCAGCACCAAAAGAAATAAATATGTGACGGCAGTGTCAAAAAGCCAGGCAGCCATTTGTGATGTTAGCATTGTGTCACAGCATTGCTTTCATCTTGGTTTGTAGACTTTTATACACATTACCAATAAAAAAAATCTTTATGACGTCACCTTGAATAAGTATGGTATGCATAAACTATACACTACATAGCTTTTTCCAACCATTTCTACATACCAGGTAATGTATTTAGTTGCTAAAGAAAACTTTCAAAGTCTACAAGGGCTATCAGCAGGTTTCATTAGCCTCTGTACTATTAAAGGACAAGATGATCTGATCACTGATTTAAGAAGCACAGTTTTTCATACTGTAATTTCTGAATTGGTTTTTAAATAGCCGTGCTACAGAGAGATTCATCAAGCCAGGTATGGGAAATGCAGAAACATTTAAAACAGACTTCACGTCATGGCAAAGATATGGGTCAACAGTTTGCATTTCTCTGCAAATTTTCTTCCGAAGCCCGAAACACCCTACTCCACTGCTTTTATTCCTAAATGTTGAAAGTAATATTTTATTATGTGAAAATTGTGGCCTCCTTGCTAAACAAAGGCCCTGACACCAACTCAGGAAACAAGCTTACAGTGCCACCGAATCTATACCGTCACTCTAAGTCACTTTTGTCAAACATTGTAGTTTTCAAAATGACCCAGGAGAAGTTTTGAAGCCTCGTCTAAATCTCCCGAAACCTACTTTATCTGATTTAAAAGATCTCTCGGTGCAGAGAGTAAAGGCACGGCGCCAATATCCGATCTGCGAAGCCGCGGCTCAATACCTGCTTTTTAAACATTTTTTATCATTATAAATGCACACCCATGTGAATATACCTCACGTGCAATAGCAATCATACCCTTAATTAGAATATATTGTCGGTAGCAGGGATTTTTCATATTAAAACTGGCTTCTGAAGCCAGCTGGGTCCGCTTGCCGAGCACAAGAAGACTTTACCTCATACTCTAGAATCTGCATCGTCGGCGATGCCGACGACGAGTAAGAATCGTCGCCTCTTCATGGGCGTCGCGGTTCCCCCTACGCATACGGAGCAAGCAGGTCGAGCTAAAAGGTGCTGCTCGTGTGGTAGGGCATCAAGCGGGCAATGTGAGTGACTTCAGTGTTGGAAGAACTACGACCGCTTGCACTCAGTAGCTTGGCGGCAATTGAGTGCGCTAATTTTGGCAATGATGACACAGGCTCTATTGTAATGGCACAGCTTCGTAAAAATCCTTGCTTTCTGATAGGCCGCAAGAACAAGACAAAATGAACAGGGCTGTAAGGAACTTGATAGCGGTGGGCGTCGTAGAGCGCTCTATATCGATCTTTCAAAGCGAGAACACGAAGGCGGGCAAGGAGCCGGATTTCTTCGGCGAGATAGTGTCTCGGTTAGGCAGAGATTTTCATGAGGGGGGCCCGTGGGTGTCGAGCATAAACGAAAAGGAGACTGAAGCTAGTATTCTCATGGCGTCCGGTATGAAACGCATGAGTCATGAATTGCAAGACACTGTCTCAGTTCGTGTGCTTGGGGTCAGCATACATTGGCAGCATTTTAGTGATCATTCGGTTCGAGCACTCAGTTATGCCAATCGTTTGGGTTTGGTAAAGCGATGAACGGCGAAAATTAGAAGCACGGGAAGCAGAGAAGCTGTTCTACAATGTCGGCGGTGAAATAGCGACCATGGTCGCTGATGATAACTCGTGGAGGTACACAGCCGGCAACCCTACCCTCAGCTAACACGTGTTAGCTGAGGGTAGGGTTGCCGTTTCACAACACAGAGTAAGCTAATCAATGCAAGCTCTGCAGCGGGTCCCACTAAAGGATGCCGAAAATAGGCCCTGGAGACCAGCACTCATTTGCTTAAATGGTGCTCCAGGTATTGTCTCAGGGTGAAGCTGGCGGGATGCGACGATTGTAAGTTGCTCATATCGTTGACACTGTGGCTACTAGAGACGTACTGCTCAGTCGTGGTTCGCACTTTCGACCAATACAAGCGTGACTGGGTACGGTGAAACGTTTGTGCCGGCTCCAGGTGGTGCATGGCCAGCAAGACGGAGGTATATAGGCTGTTCAGTACTACTAGGAAAATGCGGTGGCGCGGCGAAGAATAGTTTTCCTTCCTTAACAAGTTATCAGGTACACAAAAGTGGTTTGCACCCGAAAGGTCTTCAGCAGGCAACCAATAGGGCATTGGGTTGGATCTTTCTGCTGTTCCGGGTTTAATACGGTGATATCAGGAAAAGCTTGTGATACTGGCATGAAGCAGTGTTCTATATGACCAATGTCAGACTTCATCCTAGTAAGTGCCAGGCGCGAAAAATAGTCCGCATTAGCGTGCTGTCGAAAACTCTTGTAGGCGATTGTGAGATGGACTTAAAGGACTTGAGCCTCGACCGCCGCCAAGAGTCCCGAAATGAGCTCGGACATGGGATCGTGCCAATTCCCGGAGAGATACAGGCAAGGTGAAAGGTTGAAAATATCAGTATATTCTGTGCTCGTTGGAGGCAGGGAATATCTGCGGAGGTCTGCTTCTTTGTGGTCCTTGGATCACTCATGCCGATAAGAACCTCGAGGGGTCCTTTGATGGCAGACTCTTTGGCGAGCCAGGAGGCTGGGCGGTAGGACAGCTGGTGTCCGTATTTATCAGGCAGTTATTCCTGGAGTGGTTGCCGGCAACATTGAGAGGAATTGTTCCAAAGTTGTCGATGGTCTTATCTCCGTTGCGACGAGAGGTGGACTGCCCCCGGGAGCTCTGGCTGGGATTTTTCGCCTCTTTTCTCGACCCTCCTGCTGCTTCTCTCATACCCATCAGAACATCCGCTCAGGCTTCCATCCTTTCCCTGCGGAACTGAGCGCACGCCTGGGACGTCACTTACTATGCCCTTGAAATAGCGGCTCATCAAAGGGGTGTCCATTGTTTCATCTGAAGTGGCCCCTCTCCGGACGCCGCTTCTTTTCGGCAGGGCGCAATGGCCCTTCGTAGGCGACGAGAGAATGGCGCCCACATGACGGCCTGTGAACGAATGTGCGTTGGAAACCGGCTGCGGCTCAGGCCACAACGAGCCATATGATCCGGGAGCTGGATGGTGAAGACGGAGTGAGGCAAGAAGGTCGCCAGAAACAACAGGCAGGCGGCAGTCTGCCATCAGGAACCATTATCTCTGTAGTCACACTGACGTAGCAATAATTTTGTAGCCGCAGAGCGCACCGTGCAAGACGCCCGAACGGGTCATATATTTTAACAAGCTTGCAAAGCACTGTGCAAATGGCTGTTCCGAGCTGTGCAAAGTCATACACCGACTAGTGTGGACGGAAGAAAGCCAACAGAAAACAACGGTGATGTGTAGAGCGAGTTCTCTATCATGGCAAGTAACTGCAACTCGTTAGCGAACTCTGGCAATGTGCGTCGACGGCGTCGGTAACTAGAGCATCTGACACTGGTGAGTCTGGGCTGCATGTCGCAAGCTTCAGTTCAGGAACCGGGGAAGAATTTGGTGTCCACAGTTATGAGCGAACTTTGGAGACGGAAACATTTAGATGGGAAGCGAGACTTTCATTTTCATGAGCGTTAAATGGTTTGGTTCTAGAGCCGCATCTAGGACGTCGAGAGCGATGTCGCGGCTGGCAACCGGTAAACATCGAGCTGGCGAAAGCGGCACGAAGGTATCACACGAAACACAGAAGACACTCTCAGCACTGCAGCAATCTTCCATAAAATCAGCGTTTAGACTTTTGTCGCCGCCGAGCTCCTTAAAGTGACAGTCGATGTTGGCGCCCGACAACTGCAAAAAGTGCAGCTCAAGAATAACGTCGAGTGTCGATCGGGTGAGTACCGCCGTTTCTGTGCCGAATACTCCAGCCAAAGAAACATTAACACTGCAACGTTCAGTCTCAGGCTACGGTTCAGTTCTCACACCACAAAAATTGACCTTTTTGTACCGCCGGCACAAAACTTTATGTCCGAGGAAGCACTTGTAAGGAGAATAGTAGCACCGGTATCAACTAAAGCCATGCCAGGTACACCAACCACTAACCCATTCACTTCGCAGGGGTACATCTTCCGGCGGCAGACGTCCAGTGACCTCACACCCATCTGTCGCACCGATTAATTTTTTGGCGGAAGCGAGAACGAGCGGAATCGGGGTGATGGACGTCTACGGGTGCAAGAAGCTAGACAGCTGTGACCCTCATAGCGCGCTTTGGATCGATATCGGGTGGCGAGAACATGAAGGTGATGAGGCGCCGGGCTTTGTAAATATTACTGACGGCTGGATTGGAGTTCTGAAGTCGGAATGCAGTTGAGAACACGTATGTTTTTTCCTATTAAACTCATTCAATTATTGGTACTCAATAACTCTGTGGCTATGCGATTTCATCGAGATTGTTTTCGCAGAATATTCTTTATAGATTGTTATATTACCCGCCGGGGTGGCCCAGTGGTAGGGACGAACGGCTACTTAGACGGAGTACCTGTGTTCAAACCCGACCACGGCGGCCGCATTTCGATGCAGATAAAAAATTAAAAACAGGCGCCCGAGTTCTGTGCGATGTCAGTGCACGTGAAAGATCCGTATGTGGTCGAAATTGTTTTTGTTTTAGCGTTAGTGACATGACACATACGACTGGAGAAACGCCAGGGTTAAAGGAGGTGAGCCAAAGGTAGATGATAACAGATGTAAAGCTAATGGTGGTGCCTCGGCTGATGTATGAGAATAATTAAACAGGAAAGATAAAAATAACTAAAGTGAATGTCACAGAACAGGATACATGAAAATTACTGAAAGATCTTTCAAATGTGGAAGATTTGGATACTATTAGACAATCTGGTAGCAGCTGTTACGTAAGTGTGGAGGAATTCGCAAACTTTGTGGCGCTCGCACCGAAAGAGAGGAGAACCGCCACCTACAAAGCGAGTCCCAACTTTGCAATGGGAGTTTCTAGGTGGGTCCTGCTCTGAGCTGCAAACCTCCGAGAAGTGAGCAGGAAATGCTCTAATATTTCTAGTGCTTCACAAGCCGCACAGAGGTATGTCGAACTGATCCCGCATCTACCTTAGTAAAGAATTTAGCGTGCGATCCTGCACCGCCTGATAGTCTGCGCAACCTCACACTGCCGAGATTTACACACAGGAGCCTTCCATGAGCCATGAGTTTTTGGTAGTCCACAAAACAGAGACAAAATCCGAGAGGAATATCACCCGAGAAACACTTGCGAGAATTTTCATAGCAGCCAGCTTAGGAGCCATAAGCTGAGCTAGAAATATGTATTTGTATTCAGGGACTTGCACCGAAGAGCTCCTAGAGAGAGACTCTGAAAAAATATTAACCGTTGCCTGCTGGCCTGCCCTGGACGCATTTGCAGCAATCAACGGTGCGGATAATTGTCAAAGTGATCAAAGAGGAGACCAGTTAGTGCCTTGGAAGGCAGATGCTTCGCCCTAGGTGGAGAAATATAATCAAAAGCAAGATTCACAGGGGAGGCTGCGTAACCAACTCTGAATACAAACTTGAGAACAGCACGAATGTTAGATAAAACGTTCTGGTTAAACATTTTGATGGAGGTGGAACCTTGGCCACTGAGGAGTTAGAAAAAGGACTGGGTAGGAGACATAAGTAGGTCTAGCCACACCAGGAGCAGAATCAAATGCCCGTAAAAAAGTCTTGACACTTAAAAGGTTGAACCAGGAGTTAAGGTCGAAAATACGGGACTCCAGGTAAAGAACTGCGGTGGAAACTAATTGAGGGAGACCTAGGCAGAGGCACAGTGCGTGCCTTTCTAACAGCAGCAACGGATGAAGCTTATATCTAGGGAGCAAGAAAATTATGTACCCAAATTCCAAAATGGGACATACATAGGCTTTATAAAGAACTAGAAGTGTGTTCTGCTGCATCCCAAATTTCCTATTACTTGTTCGTAGTAGCCTAATTAGTTCGCGCTTACATTTCTCAACGTTAGTATTGATGTGGGGCCGCGAATTCGCACTGGCATCATAAATAACGCCCTGATGCCTCAAAGATTCTACCTTTGGTATGCTGGGTGAACGATAGTGCAACGAGATGTATAAGTGCACACTGGATTTAAATCTCAGCACTAGCACTTTAATGCACATTTAATACAAAATTAATGTAATCCAGTCCAACCTCGAGTGCACTGTTGTAAGCCAGGAGAGAACGATATAGGGCGTCAGCGTGTGTTGCAGAAGCAAAGCGCTCTGTCGTCTGCGCAAGCATGAACTGTAACGTCAGGGTGTACGGGAATGTCGCACATCCGCAGAGTGAAAAGAATTGGTTAAAGCAGGGAACCTTGTGGCACACGTCTGGTCTGGGTATAGGTGTCTAAGTTAAAGGAGCCGTCTGTGCAAAAGAAATGCCGTCCTTTTAACAACTCAAAGATCCACGCATAAATGCACAATAGGGGTTGTAGTAATGAGAGTCTGGTGAGCAGGATCGAATGTTCAGCACTGTCGTATGCTTTAGCAATGTCAAGCGTTACTCACCCCCGATTCTACCTTCTTGGGCATAGCACGGTGGAGTCTGCTCTCTAAGCCTACATGGGAACACCACATAGACGATGATGAGATTCATTGGACACTGACCAAGGAGAAACACAAATTATGAAGTTGCGGGGGGTGCCACAGCTCACTTGTTCGCAGTGAGCAACCAGCTGGACGTCCCGGGATTTTCGTAGCGGTTGGTATTGTTCTTAGACATTTCGCGCAAATAGGGTGCAATGTGCTATCATTCTTATTTACTGTGTTTAGCGTAGTCTGGATGATTAGTGACTCGAGATTTCGGCGGAATAATACGTTCTTTTCCGTTGTCAATATATCTGATTCATCTCAGTTAATTTCATGGCAGGTCTCTTGCTCACGCTCCACGATTGCTTTCGTTGTCACTTTTCGTTTTCGTACATTGTACTAATGTTCTTTCAGGCGTGTCGCGAAGTCTTTCCTTTCCACTTTGTAAACTGATGAACAGTCGGCGCAGGCAAGTTTTTTCTTAACCACGCCGGGAAACTTGGCGCGAGGGAGCTGGTCTTTCACGTTTACAATGTCATTTCTTAACTTGATAGTTGGGGCATTTGCAACATGGATGTCGAGATTGCGGAGCATCCGCGCCAGCGCCTCGTTGAACCCTGATACATAAGGGATAGGGGCTCGGTTCGATTTCGGTGCGTTAGCACTTTCGTCTTCCATGGCAGTAGGCTTTTTCAATGGAGCCCCTCTTTGCGTCTTCCGAATGAAGGAAAGCGGGTAGCCAGTCCTTTTCAAGGCATTTTTCATGGTCTTGATTTTGTTGATTAGGGCGGCGTCTTCATTGCATACTTCCCTCTCTCGATTGATTAGAGATGCAACCCCTGACCGCTTATGACTGACAGGGTGCGTTGAATTGAAATCTAGGTACCTTCCAGAACGCGTCGGTTTCCGTTAGACGCGAAAACTAATACCTGTCGGAGTACGGGATACCACGGTGTCGAGTAACGGAAGGTAGCCGTCGGTCTCTTCCTCAACAGTAAAGTTGATTGAGGGCTCAATGGCGTTGAGGTGATCTACCAAAGTGCGGGTGTGCTTTCGGTCTGTGACGCAGAAGCAGTCTTCCACATACCTCAGAAATACTTTTGGTTGCGGTTGGAAGGTGGCCAAAGCTTTGCTTTCGGTGGCTTCTATAGCGATGTTAGCCGCTTTGACCGAGATTGCTGCCCCCATTGCCGTGACAAAGGTCTGTTGGTAGAAGCTGCCACTATACGCAAAATATGTGTTGGCGAGACAGAAATGCAAAAGTTGGCAAAGTTCCGCTGCTTCAAACGGCGTCCGATCCCGCCACGAGGTGTCATTCTCGAAACGTTTTTTACACGTCTCAACTGCGAGATCAACAGGTACGCTTGCAAATAGCGAGCAGACGCCGAAGGAGACGATCTCGTCAGTGTCTTCTAGGGCGACAGTTTTGGCCTTCTCGATAAAGTCGGATGAATTCCTGATGTCCGTGCCTGTATTTCCCAATAGCGGGCATGGAATGCCATGAAGGTAGTGTGACAACGAGTACAACGAAGACTTTCTAAAATATATTATTGGGCGCAGGGAAGTCCCTGGTTTATGCACCTCTGGTAATCCGTATATGGCGGAAGCTGAGCCGTTTGTACATAGCCACTGATAATAAAGCCGTTTCATAGACGGAGGGATGCCCTTGAAGGTTTCTGTGAGCATTTTTTGAAGAGACGTCTGCACTTTAGATGTTGGGTCTTTCGGGATCTGACAGTATGAAGCATGACCTCCATTTTTTTCTTGTTAGAATACCGGTGAAGGATAACAGCGGCAATACCTTTATCTGCGGGTTGCATGGCTATATCCTTGTTAACCTGCAGGCTTCGGATTGCTGAGCGTTTATCTTTACCGAGAGAGCGGTTTGATGACGTCTTCTTCATGCGTGACAACACTCCTATCGTCTTCACTTCGAACTTCGTCCTGAACGTCTCGTTCAAAAACTCGTGCTGCCCCTTCTACGACGCATGCAATGTTTCGTGGGTCCAGCGCCTTCCCTTGGTGCAAATTCAAACCTCGGCTGAACACCTTGGCTTCGGATGGAATCAGTTTGTAGGAAAACAGGTTCCGTGTGTTGATGATTGGTGTGGCTCGGGTCGCTGTCCCATTTTAAGCAAGTAAAGTCTGCAGCTTTTGATCCTGTTATTTCAGATGTCTCTCCTCTCTTCGCAATTTTTTGTTCGCAACCAACTGAATGCTGGCGAGGACATCCGGGGCGATAAATTCCAATTGTCGCTTTGCAAAGAACAGTTCGTTTTCTAGGCGCTTCTTTGTCAACTAGCATTCCTCAATCCTTGTCTGAAGGAGATGACGCTCAGCTTTTGCAACTACATGCAAACCAAAATCGTGTTTTTACTGGCTTCTTTAAACGGAAGGATCCTGGAATAGCATGGTAAGACTAACAGTTGAGGATGAAACGCGGGTGCTTGTGGTAAGCAGCAAGTATTGCTGAGGCGCTTACAAAGCAGCGTATTCCGGCGACGGCCGGTTGTCCATATTGATGGCGTAAAGTGATGTAGTCGAGAATTCGACAGCATACCGTCAGGCCAGGAATCATGGCTTGATGGAATTCATTGGTGAATGACCAAGGTCAGACACATATAATGACGTTTCGGGAGCGCTACGGCTCCCTTCTTCACAATCAGCAACCAGCTGGACTCTCCCGGGCTGTTTTTAGTGCATAGTATCGTCCTTAGACATTTCGCGTGGATAGGGTCCAATGTGCCATCGTTTTTATTATTGTGTGGGGCGTATCAGCCCGCCGAAATCTCGAGTCACTAGTCATCTAGACTGCGCCCAACACAATAAATAAGAATGATGGCACATTGTACCCTATCTACGCGAAATGTCCGAGAACGACACCAACCGCTACCAAAAGCCCGGGACTTCCAGCTGGTTGCTGATTGTGAACAATGAAGCCGTAGCGCTCCCGAAATGTCATTATTTGTGTTTGACCTTGGATAGTGGCCAGTGAATCTCATAAAGCTATGATTCCTGACCAGACGGCATGCCATCGAACCCTCGACTACACCATATAGAGCATCAGCGGCGAAAGCCAATCTGGCCATTTTGAACATGGTTTGATAGGCGGTTATGCAAATATTTTCTATAAGCTTTACCATATTGGATGTTAGAGCTATCAGCCGGATAATATGAACATGGAATCCTTTGTCTGAGTGTTTTAAGCAAATATTAATATTAAAGCCAGAATATTAAGCCATGCGGTTTCCAATGATTCATCGGCCAGATGGGGAAGGTCCTTGGTGAATTCTTGCCGTAAGATTTTCAATATACCAACCATGACACCGTCCTAACTCGGAGCATCAGATTTGACTGAAGAAATTGTAGTTTGTAACTCGAATTTGTCATCCGTAACATAGACTGAGTAGAGGTAGGAAGTGAACAGGGGGACTCTATGCTGCCCCCGAAAACGTGGTGCGAGTCCTTGTGCGATTCACTCTAAATAATCTTTCGCCTTATGTCGAGTCAGCACAACCGAGCTTGTTAACTGCGTAAGTTAGGAGTTTACATTACGTTCCATAAAATGATACATGGCCTTCCTAAAGTTTCGGTTTTAAATACGTATTCAAATTTTGATTGCAGTCATCCTTTGCCTTTGGTATATTTTTTTAAACAAGACCGAGAAAAATTTGCTGTTGCTCCAATTGGCCGGGCTCTGATTATGCCAAAAGGTCCTCCACACTGCGTTCCTGCGGCGGAAGGCTGTCTCACACGCGTGATTCCAGCTTGGGATGGTGATTTATTACAAACAGCAGACCGTACACTGAACTGGGAGCTTTCCGTAGCCCTCAAAGTTGAAGAAAACACTCGCTGAGCCTTGTCCGTCCTACATGAAGAAGGATCAGATGTAAAAGAGACGGGCAGGCATGATTTGTAGGCTGGAACATTAACTAATTTTCGCCCAAATCCATGATCTCGGAGTGGACTCAGCAAGATGGTGAAAGTAATTGACAAGTGGTCAATAGATGTACCGCAGTCAACTATGGACATGCCCCTACACCTACCCCTCTTGTATCCAAGGGCAAATAGAGAACGGAACGGGAAAGTCTGCGGGTGAAGGTTATGGCCCGAGAATTGCAGCAGCGCACATAATTTGTCCATATCCATGCACATAACATCTCTCCATATTAGTCAGTGTAGGAACCCCAGATGACTTGATGCTAGCAGAACTCCCCTGCAATTATGACCCTGCTAGACTTGGAAAGTAAGCTGTGCAGGCAGTCTGTTCTGCATAATCCAGCTGTAGAATGCCTGTTAGCGACTTTGACAGTAGCGCATTGCGGTAGAGTGAGTTCTACAGTTAGTAGCTCGCAAACAAAAAGCATTATTTGTAGTTATTAATGCCCGGTGGCACAGTTTTGGAGAAGTCAAGGTCAAAAACCCGCCGTCCCAACCATTTCTGCGGTCTGCTCGGAAAACATGAAACCTTTTTAATGATAATGACTTTACAGGGGTGAGCCACCTTTCTTGCAAGTGCACAATGTGTGGGTTATAAGAAGATAAAAGAAGCTTTAAATCTGTTAGAGAAGATGCAATAAAGCGCCAATTCTACTAAAGAATCTTTACGCGCACCATGTTTACTATTCGAGAGTAGAGGCTGTATCAGCCTCTCGTAGCATATCAGACTTTGAAGATACTTTACAAGGCCGTTCTTTAGTTTTGTCCTGGGGAACGGAGGACTTATAAGAAGAAGTAGAAGCACGACGCTTCTGCTTAGGGCAAGTCATTTCCACACCATTAATTCAAACTTTCTACGAGCAAGACTGACCAGGAGACTATCGAGAGGCGGCACGTGATAAGGCTCTTTGAGTGGTGACATGCCAATAAAATTTTCAGCACAGGCTTGAAGCGAAGTTGAGGCTGGTGGCACTGCAGGCTGAGGATGACATAGAGCCTAGATTCGCCATAATATCAGCCAATGGATGCACCAATCTGCGTAGAATGGGCTAGACACCAACTGAAAGTGCTTTTTTCGGCGGTTTACACTTTTGAGGCAGAAAAGGTGGCCTCGAGGTCAGGAGCCGGGGAAACCAGAAGGCGGAGTAAGAGTGTTTTGTACGGTTAATTGGTCATGGGCGTCTGCTCGGGAGCCGTGATTCTGTTCAATTAATACCAATAAGCTTTGCTCCTGTGACCGTTTTTCTCAACTGGCATCATCGGCGCAATAGACGTTACTTGCATATACAACAGCTCGGTTGTCCAGCGGAGCAGCTGTTGGAAGAGTGGCCTTCCCCACGCACACGACATCTAGTCGCCGACTTACAGGCTCTATTACTGTCTCCCAATCGCCAATACATGATACATTGCAGGGGATGATGATGCAGCGGGTCCACGCGAAACACATTTGGCCAAATTTTAAACTCCGAGGGGCAAATGCGACCAGCACAAACTGTTATAACTGAGTTCCTAGCAACAAGCACTCCAGTCACGTCGCGAAAACAGCGATGTAGAGAAATAATTCCGCCTCCCGTATACTGATATTCATCCAAATTTTCTTCACAATAAGATGGCGGGTACACCCAACATATAATGCCTCTAATGCGCACAAGCTGTTCAGGGATGAAGGCTGGAACCGGAAGAGAATTGAAGGCGTTACATTTGAGCAGATGCAACACACAGTCAATGTGTGCTGATTTATAAACAATGCCACGCCTTCCGAAAGGTCGAAGTTCAGTGATCTCGAGATAGTGATTCTATAGACGGTTCTGTGTTTGCTGGAACGTTTTCGGATTCTTGATTTTCAGCATTCCATCGCCTATCCGTACAAGCACCACCGGAATGGCATCGACATCATTCTTTCGAAATGAAATCAAAGGCAAGCTTTCGAAAGGCAGGCTGGTGAATCAAGCTTCCGAAGCTGATGCAGGAGAGGTGAAAGACATGCCTACAAACAGCGCGTCAGCAACATTACATCAGCCGAGTCAGCAAAGCTACCCTGAAATCTGGCCAAAACCTCACGAACATTGAACGGCCTCGCCAAAAAGAAGCACCCGGCACCAGCATGAAACAGGGAAGTCAGGTGCCTTTTCCTTTCTTCTTTCACTCCATCCTTTAAGTCTTCCTTACGGCGCGGTTCGGATGTCGACGCATATACATGCGACAGCTACTGCGACCCCATTTCCTTACCTCAAAACCAAATTTCAATGTTAAGTTAGTTATTTATTGTATAAATGTCTTGCAGAATGTTATCCACTGCACATGCCAGCTGAAGATCCAGCAAACACTGCGTCTTTGCATTGTCGTTCACATTCATTCAAGAAGAAATACAGCCGGAATTGATACTGACATCATGTGTATCTGTGCCGAATTTCAAGCAACAAATTGCGCAACGTAAGGGGAAACTACGCACTTTGAGATAAAAATATAATTTAGTGGAAATATATGCACAGTTCACCGCTAACTTCCAACAACAGTGAGGAAAATTAAAGTCGTTTCCTGGCAAAGGTAAATGGGTTTAAATGCAGACACCTTAGTTTGAAATTTGGGATGAAAACATCAATCCAGGGAAAATACATGCACAGTTTACCGCTAACTTCCATAATATTGAGGAAAAATAAAGACGTTTGCTGGCAAAAGTGAATGGGTTTAAATGTAGACATTTTAATTCGAACACGTTGCGTTATGGCGGCTGAGAGAGCCCAGCTGTGAGCGCTTAAATATCATACAGCAAGAATGTGAGCAAGCGTTTTTCGATATCCTCTGCGTCAGTAGCGGACGCAATGACGGCAAGAACACCTCAGCAGATGAAAAAACGAAGGGCAGAATGGCGCGTTTCTGTAGGTTCTCGTCGGTTTTCCATAGGTGCTCGCCAGTCAGTGTGGCCAAGGCAGTGCAGCAGCCGAATGCGTAAAACACAAAGAATAGTTGGGTGGCAGTCTCGGCCCTCCTGTTGGTCGATGAGACCAGCCACGGGGAGGACATGGCGGGCTGCTAGTGCAGCTTCCGTAATAGTCATATGAATGCGGCGGTGCTGGTATGTGTCGAAGACAGAGCACAGTATAAACAAGCTGGTGGCGTCGACTAAATCATATCTAAGAACAATTTAGGGGCGTCCCAAATGCCAAAAAAGGTTTAATTCAGTTTTTTACTTACATCCCAGGACCCAGTTTCACAGGAAGCTAGAGCGTTTACACTATTGGAACAAGCACAAGAAATGGTAGGCTATCCAATTGAGATGAACTGCAACCGCCGCGACGCTATATCAAAGAATTAAATGTGTTCAAGCATGATACCTGCAATTAATACAGAAAATAAAACAAGCCACACTTTCGAGGGTGAACGAAAATAAAAATGCTTCAAATATACACGGTAAAAATTGTCGCAACATTTTCTACGCAAGAACACATGTGTGATCATAAAAAAAATAGAAATGGATTCTTTGTGTTTGAGAACTAATGGCGAGCTGCGAGAGTATGGCGCATTACATACTGCATTAAATAAAGCAGCTTATGGAGCTTTTTGTGACCTGCGCACGACAGCTTTTGTTCATGTAGTCTGTAAAGGCGAACAAAGCGCACTGTTTCGCGTTGACAGAACGGAGAAACCGAGGATGCAGTTTTCTCTTTCTCAGACAAATCAAATAAAAGAAACCTTTCTTTGCGAATGCCGTCACCCTTTTGGGCCTCTCAACAATCGCCTTCTGCGTTGCGGTTTCCGTCGTATCGTTTCAGCAACACAAGAAGGTTGCGTTCAAGGACGTGTGCAGCTTTCAGGCAAGCTAACCTCTGTGTATGCCAGTGGTTGCGCAGTGGGCCTTTGAAGAGAGAGGAGAATACCGAGTTTCCACTAGGAAAGATGTATCTACAGCCTCTCAGTAATGCACAGAAGTGCGCAGGCGAAGCAGAAGTAGAGAATCACGCACATTTGCAGGCACATGAGAATTGCCCTTCGAGGCTAGCTCAGTTTCTCGATTTGTGCCATGTTACGGGGTCCTATAAGCGTACGGCGCGAACCGATATATGTCTAATGTTTTTAAATAATAATTAATTATCGATGCGCATGGATAAATGCGGTTCTCCTTGTTACATGAACACTGACGTCATTCACAATAAAACTGTAACCAACAAGAAAGCGCTATTTGGATTATTTCAAGCCCCTCTTCTTCTCCAGTTTTGTCACAATATCTAATTGGACACCTTTCTGTCGTTTGCACCTATTTTGTGGCAAGATAAATACGAGAAAAGAAAACACCGGAGGAATCTTTACGCCTTAAACCTTACGTATTTAGCCACCGGCAACGAACTTTCGAGTTTTAGCTCAGTTTTTTTCTGATAAAGCGCGCACTCGCTCACTTTCATGCAAGACAATCGTACAGAAGGCGGGCGCCGTAGTATTCTTCGCCTTTCATTTTTCTGGGATTTGAGAGCTATATTTTGAGGGGTGATGATATGCATGAGCATCTCTATTTGAACGTCTTAGAGCGCTGCCAAGCTCGTGTCTCAATCCGGAATGCCGACGGGACAAGGTTAACAACAATTCAGGGGCGCCTGTATAAATAGCGCGCTAAGTTATAGAAAGCACAGTGGTTGGTGTACAGTCGCGCCATGGGCTGTTAACAAAAATCGCTACTTTTTTCCGCCCACTCCTCTTTCTATCATCATTCTGCGTCTGTTGCGAAACTAGTGTTTTTTTTTTGCCTGAATCTAAAGAAAAAAGAAAACGCCGTTAATTATGTGAACACGAGCATGGGACTGCTTTTGTTGCAGAAATGCACTTGCGCACCTGAATACTTATAAGACGCATGTACACCTTTTCAGGAACCGTCGTTTAGGAGCCAGAGAAGCTGTTTGTATTTACTAAAAGGAGCCACTTTTTTAACCTGTGTAACGCCAGCCGTCCGTCTACAATAGTGCATGCGTACCCTCTGATTGTTGTTGCTACCTCGTTACTTCGATACCGAAAAGAAATGTTCCTCTAAAAATGCATGTCTAAATTGGTCCGTGATTGTTTGTGCTCTCATTTGGTTTTGAACCTATTGTACTATTGCTGCAAATAAATGCTGAAATGCGCGCCTGCAAGTGTAAGGTAGCGCTGTTGATACGAAGTTAGCATACGTCCGCCGCGAGCTCGCTTTCCGAGTCTATATCGAATAAGCCACGTCTTCGTCGATGCACGGCACACCAATTTGTTGCTTAGCTTTCATGGAGTAAACCGCCAAAGGCGACTTTCTGGTTTTGGTATATTGCCGCCAGTTTCCGCCTTCCGCTGTGTGCGGCGCGCATTCTATGCGTTATATCTATCAAGTGTCTGCCCATCCGAGGCGAATTTTTTTAGCATTCTGACGCTGACTGTATTAAAGAGGAAACTGCGTTAGCATTTAGTCTCCATTCCACATTGTCTTCTTGCGAGTTTCCTTCAAAATCTGCTTTTCGAGAAGATTCCAAGGTCCTTCTACATTTTGTGTGCTAGAATCATCACATTGTGGAATGTAGATTATCTTTTAGGATTATGCCAATCCGACGCAAGAATTCGTACTAACCAACACAAGTCCATTTTCTGAGTGGGCCGACTTTCAAAATTTTGGGGGGTCATTTGATATTTTTCTTGTTGGGTTAACTTCCGTATTTTAGAGGTCCTAAAATTTTCAAATTTCTCGCAAAACTATTGCTCCAGTGGATAGCGGTTAAGCGATGTGCCAATGCTCCGGCATGTTGCTGTGTCAAACACAACCAACATTGGTGCTTTTGAACCACAGGTTGTTTTTGCCGAGTTCTCGTAAAGGTTGAAAGGGAACAGCGCAAACACAGGACGAAGAGAGGTACGTACAACACAGGCGCTGACTTACAACTGATGTTTATTCTTAAGGTTTACACACATATGAAGTAGTCTCGCGGCAAGCTGTCAGCAGAGCCAACGTCAGGAGCGGTGTAGAGGGTAGGATAAAAACGATAAATTTTTAAAAGCTATAAACATTTTTCAGAAGGAACGATGCCTGTTGGAAGGGCGACATGAGAGAATGCAAACAACAGCATGCAGGTGAAGCATAGATAATGGGCATGCGGTCGGGTAAAAAAAACTTGGCTAACACATTATGTAAAATAGTTAAGAAGTTAAAAAGCGAGATAAACTCACTTATCCAGATAGGCAGTCTCCTTTGACATTAGGTTCTTGGATTGACTGCTGATTGACTGCTGACACACGTCTTTTGAATTAGTAGGCTTCATTTATCTCACGCGCGCGCTTTTCGTGGTATCTTTTCAAAATGTTTTTTTTTTTGACCTGGGCTGGCACTGAAGAGCATTTTTTGCAGTGACCCAGGCAGCACATGGCATTGGCCTGTTATTGTAAACGCGTTGGTGATCTGTGGTCCAATGGTGGCCCGTTCTTGCCAATGCGTGACCAATATAGGCGATGCGCTACGAGAACACGTCCATTAATGGACCGGCTATGCGCTTTATTCCACAACATTGGCATAACCTGGTGAACAACTATCTACGATAGCCAGCCAGAAGCAATGGCCTTCCAAGATCGCGTACAACCTGGAATTCGGGTCTGTTCGGGAAGTTGCGGTGGCTAGCCAGAGTGGAAAACATCATGGCATTCGTTGGTGGATGTTGTCAAGCCAATTTTTATGGCTGGTGAGCATCAGACATATGTTGGTATAATCTGGTCAATATTGCCCTGGAAGTTGGGGTGGCCTCCAAAAAATGTGCAAAAACTGGGTTTGTCTGCCAAATATTGCCCCATCGGTTGCGATGGGTGGCCAGTGAAGCACACATCTTGCGATACGATGGTCAATCTGTTCTTACCAGTAACGGTCGCTTATAATATGTATATCCTGGCATGTGTTATTCACATCGTCCTGCATGTTGCGAGTGGCCGCCGAAATTGCATAAATCCACGCAGTCCTTGGTCAATATTCTGCCAGCAATTTTGATGGCTCGTCGACATTGATCATGACACTACTTGGCCTCTTTGTGGGTTGTAGCCTGAGCCAAGTATTGTAATATTCTACTCCATAAACCGTGCAAACTAGATTCTGCTTAGGCCGCAGTGCCCGAAAAAAGGCCAAAAAACAGCTGAGAATGCACCTTTCAGTTTTGCCGATATAGAGGTGAGAGCCAAGCGGATGTGCGAGGTCTCAAAGTAAACAATGCCGTGCGCTGCCAAGCGGTTTGACATGTGTGTACGAGCCGGTCGCGTTATGCGTATGTACTCGGGCCTTTGATGAAGAACTGTTTTTGAGCGTGCCCTCGTTGTTCCTGAGTCCCTCACTGTCGCGTCATTGTCGTCGGCGGCGGATGCTCCGCCATCCACAGGACAGAATCTTCCATTCTGTCTCTCTTGATCGCCGTACGCTGGGTTAATTAGGTTTGGCTGAGCCGCCCCCAAGGTGATAATAAAACGCATGATATGATCCATGATATTCAGCATCCAACGACTCACTTAGCGATGACAAGGACGTCATCGCTACATTAAAAATTGGAACTCTAAAAATAAATGAAGTCTGAAAAATGGCCCCCTAGCGTCTGGAAGACGTTGAAGTAAAGAGCGGTAGCTGTTTGGTTTTGTAGTTGAAGAAAGCGAAGAAAAACGCGCCGCTGTTCTCGAGAAACTGAACAACTACAAAACTGAATGTTCTGTGCACTACCGGCGGGGCAGCGGCTATGTAACTGGCGGTGTTGCGCTAGCTTGCTCCATTTCTCCTTCTTCTGGTCTGTGTCTGCTGGCTCCTGTTCTATGGTGATTGGGCGCGGGACGAAGGCTTCATGTTTACTTCTTCTCCGGCCAGGGGATTTCCTCTTGGTCGGCAGTTCTGCCTCAAGGCCAGCTCCCAACGGATCTCTTTTTCCGCAGTGGCGTTTCTAGCCTTCCAGTCGTTTTAGTGCCTTCCGATGGAGGTGCTATCTGACTCAACATCCCGGAGGCAATACAGGCGGCTCTTCAATCCACATCGGAAGACTTCATGCGCATTACTGATGTCCGGCAGTTCGACAGGGGTGTTATTTGTGCAGGTCACCGGATATGGACTATAGAAGACTTTCTGAAGTGTACGTCCTTCGCCAACCACCCGCTGAGCGAATTCATTCCGCCTCGTCTAGCGTGTTCCAGGGGCTTAGTACGGGGGATCGACTCTCGATTGAGCCCTATGGAAACGCTTAAGAACCTTTCGACTGCAGGAGTTATTGCTGTCCATCGATGCAGCAGAATAGTCGATGGAGTAAAAATCCCTACAGAGTTCGTCATTGCCACATTTGCAGGAATATTCTGCCCATCAGAGATAAAGGTGTGGCCATTGGTATTTCGAGTAGATACTTTAAACTCTTGGCCCCTTCAGTGTGAAAACTGCTGGCGATTTGGCCACAACGGCAAAGCCTGCGAATCGGCCTTACACTTTTGTGCATGTGGGGAAGGTCATGGAAGAGCGAAATGTCCCGAAGAGCAAGAAAAATGTTCGTGTAGTGATGCTCACCCTGCTGATTCGCCTGATTGTCCTGCACGAACACAAGAAGTTCAGGACAAACGCAGATGCAAGCGGAGAGGCTTTTGCGCGCAGTCAAGGAGAGAACATTAGGCTACTCTAGTGTGGCCGCCAAGTGCCCGCCCATAATGAATGCCAGTTGGCCCAGGCTATAACAGCGGCAGTTGAGAAAGCTGTGGCAAATGCTATGAATCGCATTATGGAAGCCGTATCCACGTGCATTTCGCAGGTAATAGCTGGCCAGATGACAGATCTGCTGCACGTGGCCACCGCTCCGCTCTTGCCTTCTTTGGCTTCGGAATCTGCTACTCCTTCTGTAGTCATCAATTGTGCGCCACAGGGCCAAAACCAATATGAGCAACAAAGGACTTTTGAGGTCACTCTTTCGAACAGCGTTATGAATGCATCCTTTATGAACTGGGTGGATAAGGAGTCAGGTATCCGCGCCAAGAAACGAAGTGGGTCTGCTCTCAATATTCGTAGTTCAATATTGCCTCCAGTCGAATACAAAGAAAAATTGCGCAATTCAAAATCTTAAGTCCAGGAATCTAGAAAAGGCAGTCGCGGCTGCGGCACTCCCGCCAAGATATGGTTCTTAAGTCTATTCCAGTGGAATTGCCGTTCTGTGTTCTCAGCTTCATCAGATTTAAATTGCCTATGCAGTAAGCTTCTACTAGATTAAATTTCATTACAGGAAACATGGCTAACTACAGATTTCAATTATCACCTAAAAATTGTCGTCCGTTCCGGCTTGACCGGTCATCACGAGGGGGAGGGTTGTTAGTGCTAATGCCTACAAAGTTTTTTCACGGGGCATGCATTTCTTTCAAATATGCGGACAATAAATGCGAAATCCTTGCGGTTGACCTCAGTGTCCCAGGTCAACAGCCCTTTACGATAGCCAATGCATATTTCTCGTCAGGTGTGCATGACACTTGGCCTCTAGACTCACTCATGTCTTAAATCCGTTCTCAGGTTTTATTAATTGGTGACTTCAATTCGCAACATGTGACCACCTTCAACAAGGAATTGCTTCGCTCTGCAATCATTCAAAAGAAGAAAATGGGCTGGAAGTTTGTGTGGACTCGTGGCGGAAGAATACTTGCAAGGAAGGACGAAGAAGCTTGTCTGATGTTGAAAAAGTTTCAAACTGAATCAAGACATAAAGAAAAACTTCTGCAATGGCACTATCTATGGCTGAGGATATGTATGTAAACTGCTGTTATTATGACAAGGAAGATTTTAAATCAAGATTTGAAAATTTCAGAGGAAAATTCACAACACTTCATTTAAACACTACAAGTGTCAAAAACAAGACAGATGACTTCGAAATACTTCTTAGTTCTCTCGGAATGAAATTTCATGCCCTAGCACTCACTGAAACCTGGCTGTCTGAAATGGATGTACCGCCCCACATTGATTGCTACAAGTGTATGAGTTTAAGTAGACAGGGGAAGAGAGAAGGAGGTGTTCCGCTCTATGTGATGAGGAGTTTGCGCCTCCAAGCTATAGATGAATTGACAAGGCTGGATGACGACGTTGAAAGCCTTTTTGTCAGGGTCTCAAATTTTTCAATTGGCGTTTTATACAGACCACCAGCGGGTAATACATCAAAATTTTTAAATTTTCTAGATGATGCACTCTTACTGCTTCAGTACTCAACTTCGTCCATCCTAATCCTTGGTGATGTAAATATAGATACACTATCAAGCAATGCAGAAGCACAAGAATTTCAAAATGTCCTGAATCTTCATGCCTGTACTAATACCATACGACTGCCTACCAGGATTGCTCGCGACACCGCTACCTCCATAGATGTTTGCATCACGAATACGTATTGCAGCGATGTTACTTCTGGTGTTATAATGAATGATATTAGTGATCACATGCCAATTTTATGCCTCACTTCTTCAGCAAAGGAAAGCGATTTACATCCTAGAAATTTTATGTACCGTGCAATTGACCAGGAGAGCCTTCAGAGATTTAAAGCACTTATTGAGCTAGAATTTTGGGAAGATGTATATGAAGAAACCAACGCCAACATGGCCTATAACGCCTTCTTGACGAAGTTTTCTGGATGTTATAATGCGGCCTTCAAATTGCAAGAATGTGAAGCAAGGAGCAAGAAAATAAAGAAACCATGGATCACGCGTGAATTGCTCAAGAGAATAAGGCAAAAGAACAAAAAGTACCACGAATTTATAAGGTGCAAAGATTCAAGCGTACTCGTGGAGTTCAGGAAGCTTAGAAATCAATTGAATTCCGATTTAAGAACGGCAAAGAACACCTATTATGAAAATAGGTTCATGAATGTTCAAAATGATTCTAGGAAAGTATGGGACATCATCAACGAAGTGATGGGTAAAAAGCGTCACCAACAAGACATGATAGACATTTACAAAGATGGCGTTCGGGTTCTCGTAATGGAAGTTGCTGAAGAAATGAGCAGAAATTTCATTACCATTGGCTCGTGTGAAGAGACTCAAGCAGAAAAAGGCAGTCTAATATCAGAGAGGCAACTCGAATCTCTTATGCTTGTACCAACGACTCCTACTGAAATATATGAAATAATTGAGTCTATGGAATTGTGTCGCTGCTGGAATAGATGGTATAAAAGTTCCACCAATAAAATATGTCGCAAATATATTTAGCCCGATATTTTGTGATATTATAAATAAAATGCTCCAGACTGGTGAATTTCCTGAGGAACTAAAAATTGCTGAAGTAACTCCTGTGTATAAGGGTGGCGGAGAAACCGACGTTAACAACTATAGGCCTATTTCGGTTCTACCAGTGTTTTCAAAAATATTCGAACCTGCCATATATGTCAGGTTCTCCAGCTTCTTTCAAAAGCATCATATAATTAGTAGTGCTCAGTACGTGTTTCAGAAGAATAAGTCTGCAGAACAGGCACTCATCAATATCAAAGATAAAATCATTGAAAATATTGAAGACAAGTTCCTGACACTTGGTCTGTTTCTAGATTTAATGAAAGCATTTGACACTGTACAGCACGATATACTGTTTAATAAATTACAAGCATATGGAGTAAGAGGTGTTCCACTGGGATTAATTAGAAGATATCTTTTGAGCCGGTCTCAATGCGTATCTGTAAACCGCATGTTATCTAGCAGAATGACAGTACTGCATGGCGTTCCCCAGGGATCCATTTCAGGGCCAATGCTATTCCTGGTATACATTAATGATATAACAAGAATACCCGGTTCTCCCGAATTAATAATGTATGCCGAAGATGCAAATGCTTTTTTCAAGGCCCTGACAAATGAATCCCCGGAGAAAGCAGTCAACACTTACCTTTCTAATCTCTCTACATGGTTGCGAATGAATCGGCTAGGACTAAATACTAGTAAAACAAAATGTGCCATTTTTAAGCCATTCAATAAAAAGGACTCATACGCAATGAATATAAAGTTTGAAAACACCCTGCTCAGCCAAGTAAGTGATCAAAAATTTCTGGGAATTTGGTTCTCTGAGGATCTTTCGTGGACATGTCATACGCTTGAGCTCTCCAATGATCTCTCCCGAGTGGTGGGTAGCATATGTAGAATACAGAATCTATTGCCGACGTGGCTAAAAATGAAATTGCATCACTCTTTATTCTACTCCAGGTTATGTCATGGCATCTTAACGTGGGGTACAACGACATCATCTAATTTCAACAGGTTATTGGTCCTGCAAAAAAGAATGTTAAGAATGTTCGAAAACTTCCACGGAAACATCAGAAACTTACCCACACAACCGCTTTTCATAAAATATGCTATGCTCCGGGCCGACCAGGTATACTATTTCAAACTACTACTATGGATTCATAAACACGAACTTATTCCTACGTCCCCAGGTAATTCATCTCGCTATTCAATACGAAATCCTACACTTAGACTGCCAGCTATAAGAACAAACTACGGTCGACAAACGCTGAACTTCCAAACAATTAAGATGTTGAACAGAACAAATATCAGTGTTGATCTCAACAAAAGATTTGCTGTTTTCAAAAAAGAATGCAAAAATGTTTTTGTTTCTGGCAGTATTTTCTTTGCTTTGTGAAGACACTGTGTGGTTTCGTGTGCGTGTAGTTTTCTATCAAGAAGAAACGCAAGACAATAATATATATTCTGTGCGTTCCTTTGTTCTTTTCTGTCAAATGAGACGTTTTTTTGTTTTATTTTTTGTTCCTGGCGCAATAGCTTTGCCACTTCCGTTGTTTTCTGCTTTTTGTTTTGTTTTTGTTTTTTGTTTTCTAAAAAAATGTTTATTTTGTGCAACATAAGTTCTAATCAGTGAATGTGCATTTGCATATGTGTTTTCACTGACCGAGCAGCGGCCGCTGCAAAGCGCGCTATGGGTGTAGCCGGGGATATCCCCGGTAATATGAGAACACGAATGACCATAATTTAGGGCCCAATAGAGTGAAGCCACCTCACTCCGCTGCAGACAGAAAATAAAGAAGGAGACTAAAATTACGTAAAATTAAGCGTTCAACCGATACTGATGTGCACCACGCGCAAATGAAACACTTGGTATGCTATACTGCATTTATGCAAAGTCAAGCGGTAAGAAGAGAAATGAGGAGGCACTGCATTGTTGCGACTACGACGCGTCGCCAACCATCCTGATGTGCTAGCTTTACCCACAATTACCGGTAGCAGAAAGGGTGCCAAATCATACCTCCTGTTCAACGGACGCCAGACACGCTGCTCTTGGCTCCAGCGTGTACAGGAGGTCGACTCTCCCTGAAAATCACTCCCCACTACTCCTCGGCTCAACACTGCTCGGAAGCTCGAGGAAGTTCAGACGCTCTTCCCTCTGCTTTTTTGTCATGTGCGGCTTCTGAGCGCCAGCGCAGTTCATGATACCCGCCTCTCGCAATCTGCTCCCTATAGCCTCCTAGCAGCAACTCAGGTCCAATGCTCCGCGGAGCTCGCTGGCGTTCAGAAGGTCGACAACAGCGGTTGCAACTATCAATTCGTTCTCTTCCAGCATTGTAAGCCATGGCCGCCTATTGCAATGAACATGAACAATTGTTCCATCCTCAACCCTATAGGCTCTAATATTGCCACTCGCAGATGCCCTGCTCCTCTCGATGAGGTGGCAGATTTCACCTTGAAGGACACCTTGGATACAAAGCCGAACGATGCGCCTTCTTTCGTCGATCGGCACTCTTGCGAGGCAAGAAAGCCAATGCGATCATTCTCGTTTTTAAAGTTTTCCTAGTCTGCCAGTGCCCAATGGCAGGACATACTCATATGTGTATGGCAGTGTGGACGGCAAAGCGCTGCGCTACACCGCTCTAAAGAATAAATAAGAAAATCGAACCCGGGTTTCCCATTGGGCACTGCCAGTCTAGGAAACCTTTAAAAACGAGAATTGTTGCATTTGCCGCAGCCGGTCAGGCCTGTTGATAAACAGCTGCACAGCATCGTGCTGTCACCGCGTTGTCGCTGCTCATCGTCGTATTGATCAACTTCCATCTGCGGCGCCAACAGATGAGATAGGATAACCTCGATCAGTGCTTAGCCTGAATCTAATATCGCCGCCAGACACGCCGATCCCCAGAAAATGCATGAGCTAATTAGGCTAAACACATGCTTTCGATCGTCTTCTCTTTTTTTTTAATGTATGAACTCTGAAAATAATAGTCCTATACTGTCGGACTAATTAGCCTTCTTCCCTGGCAGTTGTGTTGCTTGTATCATTGTTGAAAAGTTCACGTTCCAACTAAGTGCTTTTTTTATGCGCCATCATTAAACAATTTACAGCGAAGGAGGCAGTTCCTCGAATGTCGCTGAAAAATTCAAAATTTTACAATAATTTTGTTGATTTCTATTAAAGCGAGTATCATTCATACTCACACCAGCTAAACGCGCAGAAAAGAATGTGCTGCTATACTACAGAAGTGTGCTATGTTCCCCACAAAGGAAATTCAGTTATCACAGAGGCAGGCAATAAAACTCACATGTTTGAAATGTTTTTTCTTATTTTTGTCAGATTATTTTTTCGTAGAAGCTGAAGAAACATCGGCCGCATCCAGCAGACTTGCTGTTTACAGACTGCTAAGAAAAGTACACTTGGATACTACTTTCCATGTGCAATATATACTAATCCTTCCTCTGTGCAGAGTAGCAGGCCAGATGTTCATTTTCAGGATGAAATTGATGCTTCAATCGTGACACTTTTTATTTGGCAAGCAATCATCAAACCAAAGACGTGCTTGCCGAAAACGAGTTGCCGTGGACACTTATACCGCAATTAGTTATAGTTTGTTTCTTAAACTGCTGGTGGAAGCATGCCTATTGGCGAGAAGCATGTCACTACACAGGTGGGCTTCGAAATCACTCTAATGGGTCGAAATTTTAGAAGCAGATGCGCATAACCGACTTGCACTGAACGAATTTGTGCTTTTCGCTGCTTTTCACTTGCTACGAAGATTCGCTATAACGAACGCGATGCGCGCGGCCGCCAGGTTCGTTATAAGTGTGCTCTATTGTAGTTTCAATTTTCAAAGCACTTTCAAGCATACATCTGCTCCATTTCTGTAAACTGAATTGTCGACGTTCTCCTCCTGGCTGACTACCATGTTATCATGTTCGGGCTCGTTCGTATAGAGGTGATGCACATAAGAATAGCAACGAGGTTAAAGTGGTTGAGCTGATGATAACAGTGCTTCCGTACCATGATGTTGGTGACCGTGAGAGAGGGAAATGTATCGCTGGCTTCCAATACCTTAGTGGCATATTTCCAGGCAGAATTCTTTTCAAAAGTGATCTCTGTATTTCGTGAAGTTTGATCACTTCAAAAAGATTGACGCGCTAAGTATGAATAGAACTTAATGAAACTTTGACGTAACGGTGAGCGCGAACTTTCTATGAGTCGAAAAAGTACTTCAAATTCAAAGAAGTTAAGAAAAGTTATATTCGCCTGTGGGATTCTGTGTTGTGCTGTAAGATATCTGATGAATGAAACCGCAGTTCTTTCCAGGCACCAGATTCCATCTTGCAGCCGACAGTATTTCCCCGTTGCTGCATATCGAAAAATCAACGTATCTGCATCGCGAAGATTCTTTTGTAGCATGTGCTGCTGCATTGCCGGAAGCCGAAGCAACTTAGTTTACAACGCGACAAGGCCTCAGTCAAAAAGTAGGTCGTCAAAAACCAAGATTTTTTCGAAGAAATAACTGGCAAGCATACCCTTCCAATGGCATGTCACACAAATCTGAACTCTGCCTTCTTCGACGTTCTTTCTGAGCTGTGCCATGTATCTTGGGCCACTCTTGATGAAACGGCAGTTTTAAAAAGGCTGTTTGAAAAAGGCTGTTAAAAATGGCCGAGCTTGAGACTCTGCGCGCTCGTCCTTAGTCCTTGTTTCCAGCGGGTTTTTAACCCCTTCGATGATGGGCGGAGCTTTAGTAAATTAGCTCTCGCCCAATTTTAACCAACAGCAGTGCAGTGGCACCGTATGTGCAAGTGGGCGGAGCCCAGGGCTCCCCTGTCCGAGCCCAGTGGACACCGCACCCCCTGGAACGTGCAGGGCGCGTGACTCCGCGTGCGCATCTCGCTGCATGTGCATTCTATCGAGTGCCACGTATCGAATTTGCCGTCTCCGCTGACAGCCAAGGAATGTATTCCACTGGACAAGGCCGTCGGCGCCCCTGCCGGTCAGCATGGCATGACTCGACGCCAGAGCCGAAAGCATTAGTGCCGTAGCTGGCATCGAGGTACCCTAAGCGCGGGCTTCACGCCTCTACGTACATTCCTCTATTTCCCCCGGACATGACCGCTCCTGGGAACAGGTGTGGGGGGGGGGGGGGAACGACCCATCGGCGCCGTGGGCTTAAAAGTTAACATTGTCTGTCCCCTTTGAGAAGGCAAGTAAAAGGACGAAGGTACCAAAAATCGATTGGTGGATCATAATTATTAACGCACGGGTCTTCGTACGGTTTTTACAGCGGACAGCTAGAACTTGTGCGCTATATAATGCGCTGCGTATTCGGCACACGCTGCTTTTTTCTTGTGTACCAGAGGCAAAAATTTCCGACTCGTTGAGAGGTTAGTACCGTACATAGGTGATAGAGTGAACAGTTTGTCAACCCAGTTATGCACGAGCCGCCGCGGTGGCTGAGTTGTTATGGCGCTCTGCTGCCGGCCCGAAAGACGCGGGTTCGATCCCGGCCGCGGAGGTCGAATTTCGATGGAGGCGAAATTTTAGAGGTCCGTGTACTGTGCGATGTCAGTGCACGTTAAAGAACCCCAGGTGGTCGAAATTTCCGGAGCCCTTCACTACGCCGTCTCTCATAGCCTGAGTTGGTTTGGGACGTTAAACCCCCATACACCAAACCAAACCAGCTATGCACGAAAACAATTTTTTTAGTTCTCCATATGTCACTGAGAATTTTAAAGGGACAGCTGAGATCAGAAATTACAATTAAATGCGCAAGAACGGGCTGATTTTGGATTACAACGATGCTGTACACTGTAAGGAATCGCACCGGAACACTGAACTAAGCTCTCCTTGTTAATCGGCGCCTAGTATCGTAATATTTTAGTAGTTTAGATCTGGAAACGCTTTTCATAACGATCAGCATTTCTTGTTTTTTGTTGTAGTTTCCTAAGCAAACGCCACACATGATATGCTGTAAGCTAGAAGGCGAATGAGGCTGTAACTTTTTACTTTAGTCTTTTAGATAAGAAGTAAGCAAAGAGCTGTCAAGCACTGGCATCCAGCGTGCATTTTGTGCAAGTCACGGAGGTGGCCGTTGTTTGATTCGCCCCCGTATTCTTTTGATGTAGAGGTAAGTAGCTAATGAAAAATATAGAAAGAAAGAAAATACTCACTGTAGATATTAAGTACGACCAACAAAGCCGGTGCATACGAAAGCCACATATCTTCTGCACTAATCAAAAACATTCAGAAACTATGTGTTTGGCGCCAGCTTGTTTTCTTTGCGAGTGGCGGCTTCACAAAAAGGATTAGTTCGTCTCCAGTACATTTCCTTATTACCAATAAGGCCTTACTGAACAGCAGCTCTGCACGCCACTGTCTGTATTTTCCTTCATGGTAGAAATTAAAATTGGATTGTGCGTGTGTAAATCAAAAACATGCCCAAAAGTTACTAATTCTTATTGATGGGCGATAAAAATTTAAATTTCCTTCGGAAATAAAAAATCCCCCATGGCGCTTGTGTTATCGTGTTCAGCACTATTCTAATTTTGTAATGTGGTCTATCTAAAATCTCTCTCTCTTAGTTATGCGCAAAATCAAAGTGGCAGACGTCCTCGCATCTTCAATTCAAGGCGTGGGGCCGCTTTTTCTTTCAAGTAATGTCGAATTTATTTCATTTTCTTTGCCATTGGCGGCGGCTAATGTGTAAAATACTCTCCTATCGGCGGTTTCTTTCAACACCATCAATTTGCTAGAAGGTTGCGGGTAGTGTTGTGGCGAGGAGTAACGAGCCAAAGCATTCTGTTTCTGTCGAAAGTTTAGTGATGTCAGGCTCTGCATGAAGTGAAAAGCTGGGCAAACACTCACCACCGGCTTGGAGGAGGCTTCGTATTATTCGGGCAGCTCGGGTTGTGAATCTTCTTTGCGCATCTTGAGTGCCTTTCTGTCGACTGCAGCTGTACCCTTGTTCGCCACACTTCGCTCTGCTGGCCGGGCCCCTTTTTTATTTCCAAACCATTACACGGCTCATCTGCAGCGGCTCCCGGCGTGGTCGTTATTGACCACATAAGTCGTTCCAAACATAAAAGGCGACGTTACCGTGGTATGTAAAAAAACAAACAATTCTTCTCAAGCTGCAGGAAATTGATCCGAGGACTTTGAATGAAGGAGGTTTCATTTCGGCGTCGGCAGTCGCATTTTTCTGGAATGCGAATTGCTAGAAGCCCGTGGGAGTCTGATTTGTTAGTGCACTCTAAGCAACCTCAGATGTCCCAAAATGCACTCAGCTCTGCTCTGCGGACTCGCTCATAGCCTAATTTGAATTTGGACTTTAAACAACATAAGCAGATAACCAGGTCTTGTAACCACCTACGTTCGCAAGAAAACCGGAACCAATGAATATTCACGTGACATGAATTTTAACACAACGGTTTTTTCTTTCGAAATTTGCTATAATCAGTAATTTGTAACCTTTCGTTTGTAACTTTATTGCGCCCAAAATGAATTCAAACACTGTTTTAGTAATTTCTTCCAAGTGGTCATTTTTTATGACACAATAAAGAATGTTTATTCACATTACCCTCCATTTTCATGTTGAGGGACTCGAACTTGCTGGACCTAATGCACGACAACGCTGTAGAATGCTGAAGCTCTCGTATTGGTTTCCGCCCTTATTCTTCCTGCCAGTGTGAAGCCGTTGTCTGAGTGATGATGTTCTCCAAGTGCCTCTGTCTTGAAACGGACGTAACGAAGCGCGGTAAAGCACCGCATTCTCTCCCAAATACAGACCGGAGAAGGCTAACTACTATTCACCAGTGCATCAAATTCTAATCAGCTCAGATATATTATGCAGTCATTTCTACTAAAGATCCACTACATTGCTAGATATATCAAATATAGAGACAAGAGTGATTATAAGCACCTGTGCTTGAAATCCTGCGGCGCATAAATAATAGGACGAGAGTCATAAGTAACCACGGGCCACGAGATTGTAACAGAGATTAACAAGTTAATTGCCACGTTTCACATTTTTGCTTTATTCCTTCTTCGTTGCGATCCTCATTGTTTTCAGTTCAAGGCTTTCAAGAAACATGCTACGCTCATTAACTGTTTAAACTTCGGCAACAGACTTCTTTTAATGGCAACAGACTTCTTTCAATGCATACAATTATTTACGAAGCTGTTTACTAATCAGATAAAATATTACTTTTAAAATATCATCTCCGAGAAGACTGGATAGGTTTTGGAATTGGAAAAACCGAACGGCTTGTAAAATCTAATTACGCGTGACCTGTGACAATTTCTCAAATGCAGCGTTCGAAATTTTCCTCCTTTCACTATCGTTTCTTTTCCTTAATAAATAAAACGTATACAACACCAATAATGTCACGTACGCGCTTTACCTTTGTCACTTGTATTAGCCACGTCTGTATCCTTTGATGCGGGGGATAAGATGACCAACGACGATCGGTCATTTATTGTGCTGCTTTCTTCTACCGGAAGAAATCATATCTATCCACTTGTCGTTCGCGCCTTAAATTAGTTAACTAAACGTTTCACCTTGAGTTCGCAAATTTTCATAAAATATGGGTCGTCGCAAGATGGTCCATGATGCTATGTTTTCGACTGCATATGCAAAAATTGGGTGAAAAAAAGTCGGTTTCATGTAAGGGGCGCCCCTCCATCAGATTTGAAAATAAAAGTATGTCGCTCTGAAATGTGTGCACGTTTCAACGAGCGATGAAACAGGAGAAATAAACGCGTCAGACGAAAGAGAGGTTTTTTATTATATTGAACGATCGGTATATTTGCTATCCTCTGCGTGCTTTTTTCTTTTCCCTAGACTGTACTTATTTGAAATTAGTAGCCGACATGCCTCTCATTAGTGATTAGCATGATATAAATGGAGCCTGGTTCATATGGTGCCGATGTCCATGCAAGTTTCCAGGCTCCACTATAGCTAATGAGCTGGAACTTCCCTTTGTGACAATCAACGTTACATCCGATTTGTTTGGTTTGGTAGGCGGACGTGGAAATACTGCTGCAGGCTCCCCATTTTTTCGACAGAGAAAACACTGGATGGTTCATTCGAATTTGCCGCTGCTGTTAATATTTCTTGAAGATCGATCACTAAAAATTTCATAGCAGTAAAGACAAAAAGAGCTCATTAAATTTTAACTCTGACATGAAGCAAAACGCAAACATTGGATGAGGCGAAAAACTACTTGATATTAAAACATAGAAAGGAAAGCAGAGAAGACAGAGGCAATGCTGACCTGTACGGGTATTTTCATCCGCTTATAAGATACCTGATGCACTAGATCTCTGTGGCCGCCAGACAGAAGATTCCAGCTGGCAGCAGACACTATTACATCGTGGCTGCACATCGACAAAGCAACGTATCTAATGCGCGCTGATTCCTCGTTGCATCTGCTGCTTTACTGGCACTCGTTGCAAGCTCTACGCAAGTTCCATGCAAGCAGCTAAAACTGCGTAGAGTGAACCCAAGAGCGTCGACGTATGAAATTGGCAATCACATCCCTCCAGAATCGTGCTACACAGAACCAAACTCTAATTTTTTGGGGCTTCTTTCTGAACTGAGCCATGTCCCTTGGCAAGCTCTAGTTTATCGGTGCGCTTTCTTTTGGAATGGTCGTCGTTTGCAGGTAGTTGCCTAGGAGAAGCATGCCGAGCATCTAGACGACAAGCATCCATCTACAGTAGGGAACCGCAGTTTTCACACTGTCAGAAGGGCTGCGGCCTAAAAAGCTGGAGGGAAGAAAGCAACGGTGCTTAGCAACACTATAATCATGCCTTTTGCGCAGAAGGCGGACACTTCAAGCTGATAAGTCCTATTGTAAGCGCACTGTAAGTTGTATGACCGATATCTGATACGAGAGGCTGAATCTTCTGAAGGTGCACGTGTGCTGCGCAGGGGGCTGAGCTTCCAACTGTAGCAGCGTGGTTAAACAGCACTAGCTTCGTGAGATTTGAGAAGTAGCCTCTTTTTCTGTGCAGGCAGAGTTAAATCACGGCTTCATTGGCACGGAGTTGATTTTAGTTGTGTACAGTTCCCACGCATTGACAACATCTCATATCAATCAATCAATCAATCAATCAATCAATCAATTCAATCAATCATGTTTATTTAACACCATGACGATGTTGGGTGCGCCGACAAAAAGCCATTGGGAAGGCTTGACGAGGCCGACGCACCCCACAAGGGCATTGCAGTGGTACACAACATGGTAGCACTTCCAGGGATAAAAAGAAAATGAACAAAAGTAACATATTTGGCATTAGCTGTACATCAATTCGGACTCCTTATTTAGTTGATGTGGGAGAGTGTAGCTCAACATTTGATAACCATAATTTGTTCGAATCCTAGGCACATACCATTTGGGTGTCGCACGTGTAGTGTACTTTGGCTCATTGCATTGTAATCCTGACAGATTTAGCATATTGCAATTATTGTGATTAACACCGGTTTTATACCGTTGTAGAAGTAAAACTTCGTACAGCTGTGGCAAACGGATGATTCGAAGTTCATTGAAAAACGGTTCGGTGTGTTCTAGTCGAGGAGCATTCATAATATTTCGAACAGCTTTCTTTTGAAGAAGATACAAGCGGTTAATATTTGTAAAAGACGTGGTACCCCACACCAAAAAACAATAATTTACAACAGAGGAAAAAAGTGCACTATACAAAATTTTCTTGATACTCTTCGGCATGAAATATCTCAGTCGACACAAAATACCGACAACCTTTGACAGCTTCTTCATCACCATGTCAACGTGATCATTCCAACTCAAATGCTCATTAAAAATAACACCTAAACTTTTGACCGCAGGGACCGTTTCAATGAGCGACTTACCGATCCTTAAACAGAGTGGTGGCATATTTGTCAACTTGTTACGAGGCCGGAAAAGCACGGCCTTCGTTTTTGAAGTGTTTATGTTTAACAAATTATTTTGAGACCATTCTTGGAGTGACTGTAAACATTTTGTGGCTTGTTTCTCAAGATCTGGCAGCTGTGCAGCTCTAAAGAATAAAGTGGTGTCATCAGCGTAAATCACAAAGGTTGGAAGATTACTAATACAGACGATGTCATTAACATAAAGAAGAAACAGCAATGGTCCCAAGATGCTACCTTGCGGGACACCAGAAACGATGTGTCTAATATCAGATAAATTATTGTTTATTTTTACTTGTTGCGATCGAGCACTTAAGCAAGACTGAATTATGTCAAGAAACTGTCCGCGGAAACGGTAATGCTCGAGCTTAGTTAACATTATTTTGTGGTTAATGCGGTCAAACGCTTTTGAAAAATCAATGAATATGCCAAGAGTGAGAAGTTTCTGCTCGAAAGACTAAAATTAGCTCTTTTTGTGTCAGCAGCGCGGTTTCCGTCGAAAGGTTCTTCCTAAACCCATGCTGACTGGGCGTTATTATGTTATTTTTGCCACAAAAACTAGATATCTGGTTGAACAAGATCTTTTCAAAGCACTTTGAAAAAACAGGTAGAATAGATATTGGACGATAATTTGACAGACTGTTTTTGTCTCCACATTTGTGAATAACTGTGACCTTGGCAAACTGCATTTTCTTAGGGAACACTGCGTGTTCAATACAGCTATTGAAAATACATTCTAACACAGGACTAATTACATCAGCGACATAATTAACTGGTGAAATTTTCAGGTCATCAATATCACACGACTTGCTGTTGTGCAAAGCTAGAAGACAATTTTTGATTTCGTTCGCATCAGTTGGAGACAAGAAAGCACTGCAAACAACCCGCGAGTCAAGACACTTCATGTTCATAAAATTGTAGCTCACGTCTGCCTGAGACACAAAATAGTTATTGAAATCATCTGCTAGTCGTTTCCCACTCACTGTTTCATTGTTGACTAAAATTTCAAGTGCACTAGGAACAGTTGTACCTCGATTTAAAATTTTGTTGATGTTTTTCCACACAAGATTGCTCCTTTTTAATACGTCTTGGTTGAACAGATTTTCCATGTACTCTTTTTTCGCCTGTCGAAGAACATACGTAACTTTGTTCCGGTATGTTTTAAATTGTTGAAGGTCATCTAGTGACCTGGTTTGGATAAAACGGTTGTAAAGGTCTGTTTTTGTTTTTATCATTTTGAGGCATTTGGCGGTTATCAATGGTTTGCGAGCTTTGCGGGGTTTCTTTGAAGTTACGAGAGGAAAGCTTTGTTCATATATGGATTTAAATATGGTAATAAAGACATTGTAAGCATCTTCTGGGTCCTTGTTTTGCACAACACTCCAATCAAAATTTGATAGGGCTGCCCTAAAGAGATTTAGTGTGTCATGATTAATGCGTCAGTGTGTAATACTTGGAGGCATACGATTTTTAGTAGAGGGGGCACTCTCGACGACCATGTATATTGGAAGATGGTCACTTATGTGGCCATTAATTACTCCAGAGTACAGGCGATTCGGTGGGGAGTTAGAAAAAAGACGTCGATTGCTGTCGCTGCTTGTAATCGTGTGGGGACATTTATAACGTTAATGAAGCAATTGCATTCGAATATCGACTCAACCTCTAACTTATTAACTGATTGTGATAGAAAATCTATGTTAATGTCACCCCCTAAAACAAGGTTAAGGTTGTTCTCTGTGACCCATTGGAGGTGTTCATCAAGGAAGCAGGCAAAATTCGAGAAGTTGCTTTTTGGTGGTCGGTAAAATACAGAAAAGACGTTTCTACCACTTTGTAAGGAGAGTATTTCATAGTCATCATGAGTTAACGTGAAATGATCTGGTTGGTTAGAACCACACAGATCATTGGTCGCAGCAGCAGCAGCCACATACATGTGTTGTTTCGGAGGTCTATTTTAAAGTTTTTGCCCTAAAAGCGTTGTGACAAAAGGACACTAACCTAACGGTTGCAATTTTGGTACGTCTCCGATGGAGGATATCTGTCGCTTCCACTCACGTTTTTCCCTTCACAAACGACATCGGAAAGCTTCTCAAAACTATGTCCTCGTGTGACTTAGGTAATAAGAGGAGACGAATTTGAGGAATGTGTCTTACGCTGCAGCGAAGCAGCGATCACAGCTGTTTAAATTAGTTGCAGTTCCAGGGTAGGAGGGCGAGCAATACAAACTGTTGACTCTTCGCCCTCACTAGTAAAAGGTCTGATGACATCATAAATACACAAAACGTTTATTTTAAGCTGTTATTTGGGAAAAGTACCCGAAACTACAACTCTAAAACTAGTCGGCAGATCAGTGGAGCGCCATAATGGGGAAATCAAAATATCCACGATAGGGTTTCCTTCCAAGAGGATAAAATAGAAAACATTCAAATTCTGAGGTTCAGTCGTTTCTGTGAGTAATGAAGGAAGACAACTACGTTCAGACATCGCATTTGGCGCTTCGCAAGCTGTAGGGTGTTATTCTTTGTAGGATTTTCTGAAGGGGACGCCAACATCCTATGCAGAATTTTGCGCATGGGCTGGTGGCACCCGCTGCTGCTTTTTTCGCGCAGATATAAGATGGCTTGTCACGTTATTGCGGTATAGCAGTGACAGAATGATTTTGAAATCTTGTCGTACTGCATCCAATAGCGGATCAGTTTCATAAGGGTGACACAGATCAGGGTACTTCGGAGAGCTGGATTACCTGTGCATGTTCTGTGTAGCATTCAAAGGGGATGTTAAAGCTATTGCTTGCAAGATTTGGGCAAAAGACACGGAAACGTCCACACAAACTGAAGTTGAGGGTCTGAGCAGGTGGTAGAACGAACGTCTACTGAAAGTTTCTATTTGACCAGTTCCATAATTTCGTACATCATCATCGTCGTCATTTATTATCCCTTCAAGGGCCCTAAGTGGGGTGTTACTTAGGGGGGGGGGGAGAAGACCGATAACTTATATATCAATGGTAGTAATAGAAAAACTTCAACAGGCATTTCCATGCAATAATACACTACATATATATCAATGGTAAATAATAGAAAAACGATAAGAGGCACTACAATACAATAATGCAGTAAAAATACAAAGATACCATAATTTGTAACAAAGCAAAATTCAAAAACTCCTTAAACAGACTATACGCAGGATAAGTGCAATATTACCAAAAATGCAACACGAACCGCAATCACGTAAACTTCAAAGAATTCGCGAAAAAGAAATCCTTGTAGTCATTTGTTCTGATAGGCAGCTAGTTGAGCCCTAAATTTAAGTGCGTCACGCTCGGAGGCTATTGATTAGGGTAATTTATTCAATGCTGCAATTGTGTTGGGAAAAAGGACCGGTTGAAAGCGTTAGTGCAACCATGAAGACGCTTTACACTCGTTTAAATAAAATAGCGGCGGAAAGTTCGTAGTGGTGGCTGTAAGATAGAGTTTGGTAGATGAGGAAAATGATAGTACAGTTTAGTGCAGTTTTTCTACCGGTTTCCAATGGCTGAATTTTTTAATGTAATCAGTATGCAGCATATAGAGTGGGTATGGACAATATAAAAACACGTATGGAACCTTACAAACTCCATTTGACGTCGTGTGCAATGTATGGAAATCGTATACAAATTTTGTGAATGCTTATGGACTCCGAACAGAAAAGATACGAACTTCAGTCTATTTTTTCATTTCTTATTGACTTCATATTCCCATAATTCCATACAAGCAGCTCTTACGGAACGTTTAAGTAGTCTCTGAAAGTCACCGGTTTTCAGAGTCACGACAGTCAGAGCGGCACTGTTGGAGTGATAATGCGATAACAACGCAAATTAAGTGCTAAGCGAAAAACAGGAGAAAAAGAAATGGCGAATGCAGCTCTTAAACAGCTCCACCTTCTGAAAAAAAGATTGAGCGTACGACGGCCACTTGTCTTCTGAAAAAAACCACAAGCTTTTAAAATTTATGGAAGTCTGCAGGCAATCACCAGCTGTTTTTTTCTTTGAGTCGCTGCCTCGAGAAATACCTCGCTGCATGCAGCGTCCGTTTCCTGCTCCCAAAGGAACCGAAAAATTGATCAAAAACTCAGCGTGTCATTATCATTATTGTTTTACATCGGTGCTGAAAACATATTTCTACAAAAAAATATACACAGTATAAAGAGAAATATCTATACGGAATAGCTTTATAAACTGCGCAGGTGTTTGAGAGATTCCACAAATTTGATCTCATCTCTGGTAGTCAGAGGAGCCTGGCACGCTCTGGTGTCTATGGAAAAAATACTGTGCTGTGACTGTCAACCATGTTTCAGTGTTGTACTTTGCTTCATTGAACGCTGTCCCTCGATGTGTTTTATTCTGGCTCTAAGTGGGTAATGCTCTTGCATCTGTAATCTGTTTCACGAGGCTACGTGCGAAGGAAGACAACAATCGCCGAAACGAATGAGTCCAGGAGAATTTTCTCTGTTTTCAATATTTTTGGTGTTGTTCACTGCGAATTTAAATGTGCAAATATTGATTTCGAGAAAACTAATAGATCTCTATATTTAGCGACTTATTTTGCGTTGATTTTGTTTTACTAGCTGCCATTTAGGCGTGACTCAGTCAATTCTCAGCGGTTAGTCACAGCGACACCGATTGGACTGCAGCCTAGCGGTCGTGTTGAGGCAAGGAGAAATCAACCATAAATGGGAAGTCCTATTTAAAGCTTTATTTAAAGCTCTGCCTGGAGGAGGAAGCTAAACATTCATTCATCTCTGGTTGGTCTAATACTTTGCGTTTGTGTTTTTGGCCGTGCCGTGAATCCGGTGTTGGCACCTAGGGTTGCCCTTGGTCTGCTGCGGCCTTCTTTTTGTTCAGTAGGCATGTCTCGGTGGGCGAAGGCCGGTCGTTTAAAACAATATCTCTTAACTCGTTCTTCGGCATCTCTCCGTTTCGTCGGCGTCCGAAGGAACGGTACACAACGTATATTTTGAGGAAGATTGCGCACATTAATCGCCAGCCTTGCGTCTTCATCAACACTTATCATAGGTGCACCAGTCTCCCGTTTGAGCTATCTGATCTGCCTTAGCTCCTCCATGTGCAAGTGATCTGTTGACCATCACTAAAACGCATTTGCGAACAAATTAATGTTTTGAGTGTCTCAGCTCTTCTTCTACCTCGCCTGTCAGTTCATCCGCTATGCGAAGTCTATACAGATTTTGGCATCGCGTCATGATGCTGTGCGCCAGTAACCGCACACCGGGTTTAGGCTTAGCCAGGAGAGACAGCGTGCCATACCAGGAATATGCAACAGCGCCCAGACAATGGTGTCACGTCTAGTGGTCGATCATGCTTCAACGGGAGGCGACTCGGTCATAATCTTTCTCACTTTACGCATGATGTCGACGCATATTTTTCAATGTTAAAAACCACGCGCCTCGTTTCGGGAGACAGAGGAGCTGGAAGGGCTTGTGCCGAATTTGTGGTAAGCCTGCTCGACAATACTGTCAGGATGGTGCTTCGGCTGGCTATGGCGATGCGCCTGTGAGAATGAAACAGTAGAGATGGCGCGAAATCTCGGTGACCACACTCATGTTGAAGTACATGCGCTCGAGCATTGGAGGCGAGCCATGTAGATTAGGCCAGCAAACTTTCGAAACTGTTTCGCTCTCACGCCAGAGCTGAATCTGTAGTATTCGCATTGCATTCGCATACTCGTCGTGCGAGCTTTGTGATGTCTTTATTCCCGGCCGTACCTGCAAACCACTCCGCCACTATCGGTAAGGCTATTTTTAAGGTAACGACTTTTCTTCCTGGATCCCCATGGTAGTTCCCGATGCCAGCTTGTCGCGCTGTGGCCTTATTTCGTGCAGCAGTGCCCTGATAGCGGCACAAATTGGTGATGCACGTGCTAGTTCGCGCTTCCTTCTCAAAGAGGGCGCCACGAGGCAGTGCGCCCTATAATTCTCAGCGCACATGCTAGGAGGGCGTAGCGCCTTCCGCAACAACCACTTTGATCGTTCGAGATTTCGCAGTGAGACCTCTACCCCTCGAGGTACAATTTCCGATTTCGATGTGGATGAGACAATGACCTTCAATAAATCACAAGGTCAAACCAAACATAACAACTTGATTTATGGCCTTAGCTATGGTAGTATGGCCACGTGAGCATATGACTATGACCTTTGGATGCCTGACCTTTACCCTTGACCTTGACATTTGATTTGAAACAGTGGGCAGCACATCGACAATGACCTTCATATCGTCACAAGGTGAAATCAAACTTAACTGCCTGGTGGTATGGCCCGAGCTATGGTAGTATGAGTATGTGATTACATGGCTGTAAGCATTGAGCACCTGACTTTTGATCTTCATTTTTGATTTTCAGACAGTGGTGGAGACCATGCTAACAAAGCTTTAGCTCGTATAACAAGGTTCAGGCCTTGTTGAACCGCAGCCATTTTTTAATGCGTTCACATTGAAAGCCCCTTTTCGAAAAAATCACTATGCCTAAGTCCATGTGAACGCTCCGTTGGCTGGTGGCAAAGTGGAAAGAAGAAATTCCTCTTTGGGAGGAAGAAGGAATATTGGAGCGGGAAGAAGAAAAGATGGAGTGAGGCGTGGGTGGCGTGCGACAAAGTGAAGAGAGGGAACTCTCCCTCGCGAAATTCAGTGCACAGAAGAGAAAGGAAAATTGGATGAGGAAAGAAACACAGAGGGTGAAAGGCGACGGGTGGCGGGAGTAGCTGAGTGGAGTGAGGGTACCGCCTGTCGCAAGGTGGCTGCTGTGTTGGATCCGGCGACTGGAGTAGTGGCACAGCGTGTCGCACTGTGATTGCTAGACTCGATTACACCACCCACTCGCACACTCTGAAACGGTCAGCGGAAGCGCCTCTTCCGTCCAGGAGAAACACTGATGCTAAAGTATACTCTGCGGCATGCAACGAAGTGATCGTGTATGCTTTCTTTGGGGTGGCAGATAGCGGGGTGCTTTAATACAAGTGTGACCCACTAGTGCGGCCTCCCATGCTATTCTTCAGGGCAAACCAGAGGCACACCCAGGCGTCCTGTGCGACACACCCTGTGTGCCAGGCGCTGGGGCGGCTTCACATGGACCATTTCTACTTTGGCGAAGGAATCCTTGAAGCTTTCGCATTAAACCTAATCTAGTACATTGCGGTATTAATTTCCGAAACGAGACATGGGTCATCAGGGTTGCCCTTGTCAAGGGAGCTGGAAATTATTCCAAGTGGGTTCTTTAACGACCGGTTACATGTCACAGCACGTGCACATTTTTGTATTTTGCCTATATTTAAATGCGAGCCTGTATGGTACGATAATATCGTTACGTATTTCTGACGACAGTGATGAAGAAGTCGATAAAGGCGGTGATAAAGACGTCGAAAGAAGGTTTCCGAAAGAAGCTGTTTATTGACCTGACCTGCTGCCACAACGAACTGAATCACTCGCGGCGGTGAAAGCAACGAGCGTGCTCGGCGTAGTCGAACTGAACGCTTGCCGTTCTCGACCGGGCTCAATTTATAGCTGACAGCGAACGTTAGAGATACGGCGTGCAAAGTTACCACAGCAGTGTGGAACGGTGCAGAATCGGCTCCGCCTGGATGCGATCAATCTAGAATAGTCCCATCACTTCTTACATCACAAGCAAACTTATAAAGCCGTGTGCAGGCAGCTTTTATGAATGAACAAAACAAACACTACCATCATTCGCTTCGTTACTCCCCTCTCAATCAAGCAATGACCCGATACCTTAAAACGAATAAGGTAACTAGAAGCAAAAAGAGTGTGCGCACAATAAACACCGAGAGCACAAACCCAGCATCCATAGCGCGCTATAAAGGGCATAAGATGTGTCGGACGTGCACAACTGGTCGTAGGCGGGGTCGGTGGGATGCAGTTATTTCCAGTTCACCTAGTCTACGAAGAACCTTGTGTCGGCCGTAATAGCGATGCAAAAGATTTTCACTCAATGTGCGCTGAAGAATAGGCGTACAAACCAACACTTGGTCTTCTGGCTTGTATTCCGCTTTCCACCTTTGAAGGTTGCAGCGTCTGGCGTCGATCCGCGGCTGGTGTTTGAACCGCAATCGGGTAAGCCTTCGGGCATCGCGCTGAAGTTATCCGGCCACGACGAGGTTATCTTCTTCGATAACAGTTGGTATCATGGCATTTGGCGTGATCCTGGGTTCCCTGCCATGTACTAGCTTTAATGGCATCATCCGGGCGGTCTGCTGCACAGTGGTGTTGTAGGCGAAGACTATGGAGGACAGGATGAAGTCCCACGCCTTCTGTTCGACTTCGACATACACGCCGATCATGTTTTGCGATGCTCTTGTTCAAGCGCTCTGTCAGTCCGTTAGTCCGCCGATGCTTGGCATCTCCAGGAGCTCGTACAGACAGTGTGCGTTAGAGTGCTCGCTTCTGTACTTGTAAACGACAGTGACACCAAACTCCTGGAGGCGCGGACATCATGGACCGAGGCGACCGAAAGGCCCTCCCACTGGCAAGCCATCATAGTTCGTGGTGATCGTTGACCACCTTCAACGGTCAGTCATACAGGTAGAGGCGGAACTTCGGCATTGTCCAGATTATGGCAGTGCACTCGTGCTGAGATGTGGAATAGTCAGCCTCGGCCTTGGGCAAGGAGCGGCCAGCGTATGCGATTGCCTTCTCCAGTCTGTCAATTTTCTGAACATGGACCCCGCCTAGGCGCACGCTGCTTACATCTGTATGAATTTCAGTCTCGGTGTTTTCATTCACGTGCCCGAGGGTCTGTTGAGAGAGCGAACGACGCTGAAGTTTCTTGAAGGCTTCAGGTTGCGGCGCTTCTCATTTAAATGGCACGTCTGCCTTTTTAAAATGCGTCAGAGAGATGGCGATGCGCGAAAACGCCTTGTCAAATCGTCCACAGTAAGCTCACAGTCTGAGAAATTTGCGCAAAGCTTTCTTATCGGCCGGCGATAGAAACTGCGTTCGAGCTGTTCTTTTCGGGTATGGGCGGATCCCCTCCTTGCTAGCGATGTGTCCTAGAAAGAGTGGCTCTCCATAGGCAATGTGGCACTTATCTGTTTTCAAGCTTAGACCTGACGACTTGATTAGCTCTAGTAGTTTTTTTTTCAAAAGAGACAAAATGACACTGCCTCGCTGTATTCTCCACTCTGAAAATGAATTCACGGGCTCCTTGTGCTTTCACACACGCCCTCGAGATGCGGTGACATGGGTGATTTCAGTCTGCGCACAAGTCAAGAAAGCGTACAAGCACTGCATTATTCATTAACACCCTTTCGTGTGCCATGCTGATGCGCCCCCCCCCCCTAATTTGTTTTTAAACTCTGGAAAGCTGGCCAACGTTTCCGTATGAATAGACAAGCTTCGCTTTCCATTTCTTGATACCAGTCACCCAGGCCCGCCATGAAGGATGCGGAAAAAAAAGAAAGGCGTGTTAGGACATTTCACAAATGGTTACCTGAGGTTGATGACTTCAATGATGCCGGCGTGATTTATCATCGTGCAAGAAGTGAAAGCACCAAATATAATAAAAAAGTTAAGCAAGACCCTAAAGAGAAGCTCTAGGGTGGGACATTGCCGAAATGTGGCGGCTGCGACATCAGCGGTGATATTCACTGTGCAGGCGAAACGATGGAATGCCCGCGTACGTTGTCCCGTGCCTGCGTTTTATTGAACATTATTCGCGATAAGTCAATAAGTCGCGTACCAGTTATTCGCGCTGATAGTCTCAAGAAAATAACGGGCATAACCTTTCACAAATTTTTTTGCGGACTAACTGAATTGAAGCGATTGAGAGCCATCGTGACGCTGGACAAGTGGACCTGTTCAGCAAAGTTCAGAACGCCTCAGGTCTCAGCCGGCCTCCACGACCCCTTTGACAAGAAACATGAGACTGTTCTGAAGAACTCGCCCCCTTTATCACTGCATTCCGGCGCCCACCAGAAAAGAAGAATTCTCCTCCTCGCAGCCATCGCTCTTCTTCAGGCGCACGTAAAGCTCGGAGCCAAATCCCTCTGCCTGTCTTGTGGTAGCATCAGCAGTTCCGGCAAGACGCCTCAAAGTGCACGTCGCCGATTCGGTGGTTGAATAAAGCCCACCGCGATTACTGCCGTAGGTGTGTGGCATCGCTTGTCGTCCCGGCTGCCTTGTTATGGCTGCCCATAATGTCTATGGCACCCGGCTGCTCATAGACACTGGCACTGAGATAGGCGTGGTTTCCCCGACTATGGCTGGCCGCCACTGTGGAACGGAGCAGTCGCTCCGTGGTGCCAACGCCTCGTCTATAGCCACGCACGGACTTCGCCCCCTCGCCCTCGTCTGCGGACTTCGCCGCACTTTTCGATCGGTATTTGTTATCGATGACAATGTCCGCCAGATCATCTGCCCAAATTTGCTCTCAACGACTTGGCCGTCAGCGTGCGGAGTCCTCGCCTGAAAGGCGGTTTGACCCGTCTCTCCATCTCTGGAGTCCTGCCCGAACTTACTCTCATCGGAATCTGTATGGTGATACCTTCCTCTACGTAAAAGAATATCTACCCTGGCGGACTTTCTGGAGTTAACCGAGCCATGCAACCTCACTCAGCCTCGTAAGCATATGGTGACACACCACATCATCGCCCGCGGCCGATAAACAGCCGTGTCGTGTCAAGAGGACGGCGTGAATCAGAAGCTGACAGGGACAATCCAGTTGACCTATGAGCGGCCAGAAATGTACGTCTTTATTTCCCACTTTATACACCGACATGCGTTGATAAGCTTTCAACGTGCGCCTCCTTATCGCAGTTGCGCATGCCTGCGTGCGCGCAAGTCAGAATGACACCCCATCTTACCCTCTTTTTCACAAAATTATTGCAAAAAAGCACTACAAGGAACAGCAGTTGAAAAACGACCGACGAAAAACAATGCAAACCATACGCACCAAGCGCCGAGACAGTACAGCGCAGCTACTGTTCCATGCTCGATATATACACCTGCACGTGTAGAAGCAGGTTTGGTCGCGGGTTAAGTGATGCCGTGACGTTCTGGCTTCTTTACTTGGCGGCCATAACAGGCTGACATAATCCCCAGACGTTCTACTATTGTCTGATGCAGTTGGAGAAGCACTAGAAGGGGAGGGTGGAGGAATGGGCAGTTAATGTTCTGTTCCGGACGTTCCAGCTGATACTCTGCATACTCCTTGGGGGCTCTATAGCTTGAAGTGTTCCTGGGAGGTCAGGAGTTTGAACCGAGGGGTGGTAGCTCTCCTCTTGTTTTGACCTATACAGGATCAATGCACGCCGGTTCCTCTCGAGTTCCAGACTCGCGTGTGTCCTGACGACGTAGGACCGCGGCCGAGGAGCCCTTCATAAACAGTTGCACAATTTCCCGACTATATTCGACCCACACCCGATTTTCGGCTTGCAACTGTGTAAGCTGTCTAACCGCGTGATGACTGTCTAAGTTGCGGCGGTGTTTTATTTGACTGCTTCGTCTCTCCTCATAAAGACTTTTAGGTTTGCCGATGTTGAAGGTTTCAGCGATGTTGAAGGTTTCAGACGTCTGTTCATGAGTAGTTCGGCAGGGCTTTTGCCCGAGGTAACTGGTGTGCTCCAGTATGCCAACAGCGGCAAGTACGGATCTGAAGACTTTTATAGCAATCTTTTAATGTTAAGAAAGGTGCGTTCCGCTACACTATTAGACTGCGGATGTGCGGGACTTGGCGTAGCATGTGTGAACACGTGCGGTTATGCACATTTCTTAAATTCTTGTGACGGGAACTGGTTACAATTATCAGTCTCCAATTTTTCCGTTAAGACATGCCTGACAAGGCTTTTCAGCTGTATTTTAACAGCAGTAGAATGGGACTACTGGTAACCAAGCAACCTCTGGAACGCGCGAAAAGTAGTCCACAACAGCAAGGTAATGCCTGTGGTTCAAATAATACAGGTCCGCTCCTGGTTTCTGCCCGAAAAAAAGAATGCAACTGCGACGGCATCATTGGGTCTGCCCATTGTACTCTTAGTTTGGCGCACACTAAGCAGTTAATCACCCCAGAAAAAAACCAACTCATCCCGGGTCACCAGACAGATTCGCCAGCTCGAGCGCGACACCTCACGATCACTTGATGGCCTTCTTGCGACGCTGCCAGGACTTCAGCTCTCAAGCCCCGAGGGATGAGCAGGCGGTGATCATACATAAGCACCCCGTCATATTCTATAAGACATGCTGGGTGCGACAAAAAGACCTCCACACGTTGTTGACATTTGAGAAGCGCGGCCAACCATTCCTGCAGTAGAACAATAGCTTCTGCCTAGGAGCATCGCCTTGTGCCAGCCGCACCTTTTTTAGGTGGGCTAATGACGTAACATCGCTAATGGAGCCTTGAACATATCTAGCTTTTCAACCACTAGCTTTTGACCAGGCCGCCTTTACTCCTGCAAAAGAAGCGATCGCGAACGCTCTGCTTCTCAACCATCCGCGCAGCAATGCTCATATTTACTGATGGATGATACCTGCGGCGCTGACGTCTCCTAGAAACGTATTAACTCCGAGTGGCGGCCTTTGTCCTTTTCTTCTCGGAAGCTATTTCCTGCTGAAACCCCCTACAGTGCCTTTCTTCAAGAGGTACAAATCATGTATGCTGCCAGACAGCACTTAGGAAATTTTTCTAGGGGGATGCCAGTTTTACGTGTTGACCGATCACAAGCCATTGGCGTACATTTTGCGGGCCAACGCAGGGAAGTACGCGTCGTGCGAACTCCGCTATCTTCCTTAGATTTCGGAATTTATGACCAACATCTGTCACGTTAAGGGTCCAGACAACCCCCGCTCTCCCTTACTGCGGCTTGTGATCCATGAGTGCTCGACTGAGCCCACATGGTGCGATCAAGCAGAACTTCCCCGCGTTTTTGTTCCGGCTTCATTATGTCGCGAGATTTTTCACTCGCTTTACGACATCTGTCACCCACGCATTCGGGCTACTCACTACCTCCACCAGCGCTTTCTGGCCCGGTATTAACGGTCATGTATGCGTGGAAAATCACGCGTTTTCCTTTTCAAGCCTCCTGTCATACAAGACCATCTCCCCAGTCATACCTTCCGCCCCGCTGTCGTGTCGACCGTGTTCACGTAAACATCGTGGGTCCTCTAGCCTGTCACGGATCTCCCCGAATAACACTCGGACCGAAAGAATGGACTAGGCGACAGGTGTACCCACACAAACGCACATTTAATACACCCTACGTGACGCACACACTAGAACACAAAACTAACTAAACTAACACAAAACACAAAGACTATAAATACACACGACCCGGGCACACTGCTACCAGCGTCTACTACTAGCGTTCTGCTGTTAGTGGTTGCTGCTCGTGCTCACGGTTGGTTCGGTGCGGCTGTGACGTTGTATGGATCCCGTAGCGGGCGTCGAGGCGGCGTTCGGCGTGCTTGAGCTGGCGTTGCTGGCGGCGTCACTGGCTGCGTCGTATAAACTCCCGGTCCAAGCGCCCGTGGAAGGTGATGCCGGTGTTGTTGGCGTTGGGAGCACCACCCGGATGGGTGGAAACAGCGCTGGAGACACCCCTGGCCGGTGGTAGCGTCCTCCGTTCACTCCCCCGGAACGGGCTCAGGCACGGCAGGGAGTCCACGATGCGATGCCGTAGAACGCGAGCTCACCGGAGCAGTAGCCGGCGTCGCTCTCTTCCAGCCAAAGTGTCCCTCACCCGCCGGAGCCTCCGCTTCTCTGCTGTTCCCCCCCGTGCCTCGCTCTCGCCCTTTTATAGCCTCGCTATTAGTCCACGTAAGCCTTGTCGTCATCTTGTTCTCTTCTCCACCAATCATCTCTCTCCACCTCACGTAATGCTTCTTCTTCCTCTCCTTTATTCTTCGCTTAATCCACGTCGTCTTCTTCACACCTCTTTCCTTTAAAATTTAACTTAGGCTCCTTAATATATGTGACATAGCCATGTCCAAAGGTTGTTCTTACATTCACCTCATTGTCGACTGCTGTGCACACTGGCTGGAGGGGGTTCTCGTTAGTGGCATCACCGCTGAGATTTCTTCGCGTGCCTTCAATTCTGCATGTGTGTCTCGCTTTGGTGGTTCAGGCACCTTGACAGCAGTACGTGGGCGCCAGTTTGAGTCCGGCCTGCTTTTTACCTTAACCGCGTTCTCTGCGCCATGCATTGCCGCTCAACTGCGTAGCACCTACGCACCAACGGCATGGTGGAACGCCTTCACTGCCAACTTGAGGCTGCCCTATCTACCCGCCTGAATTGCGCAAAGTGGGTTGCCGCGTTGCCATTGTTCTCTTTGGTTAAATGCCGTCCTACGAGCACACCTGTAGTGTTCTGCAGCACAGCTGGTGTGCGGTAGTACCCTGCATCTGCGCGGACACTTCATGACATCAGTGCAGCTACGAGCCCAGCCGCAAGAGTATCTGCAGCGTGTTGTGGACTGTGTAAAAAGAACTGCGGCCTATTCGCCTCGCCCGTCCAGCCGCAACGCCATCTTCGTTCACCCGGATCTCGCCACTTCCCCCCATGTTCTGGCTTGCCGGGATGCTGTCACCCGACCGCTAACCCCGGCTTATCCGCACACTAAAAACAACCGCCCTCCTTCGGAATGGTCGGGAAGAAGCAGCCAGTTTGGACCGCCTTAATCCAGCGTACCTGGTGACCACGTCTGAGGGCCTCGCATTGCTTCCGTACATCAGCAGCCCCCCCGTTCGCCGTCTCCGGCTCCCGTTTCCTCTCCTCCTACGCTGCCTTGGTTTCAATTCTAGGCGGAGGGTCCCGTAGCGCGCTCTTTTGGCTGCGCATAGAGCACGGCCAACGTGCGTCCGCACAAAGACAATAGTAAAGGCGACGTCAGGCTGTGTACCTGAAGCCACAGCTGGCAATTTTGTTATGACTTCGAAAGGTCACGGTTATTCTAGTGGGTCGTCAACATGGCAGGAGTAGAAACAAATGCCTGTCTAATGCAGTCAATGAGTGATGCACCTAGCTAACGGCAAGTTTCAGTAATCAGGTTGATCGCCTTCAGGACGTGTTACCCGAGGTATCTCGTAGTAGCAGTAATAGAAAGCATGCGCAAAGAAAAACACAAGGTTGACGGATAAAGAAGAAGGTCCCCACAAAATTGAATTAGTCAGATGAGTCTTAGCGCTCTTGAAATTTATCTTGTCCCTCACCTCATTTTGTTAGAAACTTTGTGTTTCCATCGGTTCCAAGATATTTCAGCCAGCTTGAGTGATCTCTTGCTGAATAACGTAGATTTTCATCACTTAACGTAGTCATGGAATATCCGGTGGTGTAAATCAAGGCTCTGTGAGGTGTCAATGACGCTTTTGCGATGGAGGATTCCTCACCTCAATTTGTACTCATGCAGAAGCGGGTTCGCTGCGAAAAACTTTTGTGTCACATGCGGGCAAGTTGAAGCAAGAGATCATTATATCCACTCTTGCCGGTGGTTCGCAGTACAGAGAAAGCAGTGTGTGGAGGCCCCTCTTTTGAGGTTATTACTCCCTCTGTCTATTCGAGTTCTCACGTTCGGTGCAAGCACCAAGGGATTCCCGCTAAGCAGTGTTTGCGGTTATCTTCATCATTACATAATTGCAGCTGAACGACTACCTTCTTAGCTGAGTACAAAATTCTATCGCAGGTCGAAAAATTCTTGAGTCTATTCCTGGTAGTTCATATTTCTTTATTTAGTTTGAATTTTTCAGTTTTTATCTTGATTCAGTCTTCTCACGTCTATTTTACTACGCGCAAATACTTCATTTGCACTCTCCACGGTACCTTGGCAAATCCCCCCGCGTGCATAGCGCCATATCAACATAGGTGTAGAAGAAGATGAAGATGTAATGCTTTATATTCACAGGCTTCCCCACAGCTTCATAAAGATTATCGAGAAAATTCGAGTAAAAAATGCTGTGTCAGCCCCAGAAAAATTGTCCCGCATGTGTGAGGAAACATGTCCTGACCAGCAGGATAGAAAGGCCTGCTCTGTAAGCCATCAGAAGCCCTTTGTAACTTGCATCGATAACGTGTTATACAGGTTGCCGCTTTCATTGGGCAAGTTGTATATCAGGCAGACGGGCCGGTGTCTGAACAAATGACTCAGCGAGCACCACAGAAATGTTAGAGATAAGGGGCCAGGTAATTTGTTCGTCACTATCGTAGTCACAAGTGCGCGCCTAAGTTTGACGAGTGTTCGGTGTAAGAAAAAAATAGCCATCAAAAAACGAGGGAGACAATTGAAGCTACGGCAATAGAGAAAGAAGTACTGGAAAATTGTTTCAGTGATCTTTCGGTGTCATTATCAAAAAAAGACTTAGCTTTCTTAGGTTGAAGGCAGGAGGCGATAATATGAAACCTGGTCATTGATTGGTGGTTTTTTATTGTGCTTTTTGTTCGCATTGCATGACCCATCATAATCTTGACATGATAATTGTTGTTAGTCGTCTATACCTCTACCGTACGTGATCTTTATGAGACTGTGAGTGCCAATTAAAGATCTTTAGGTGTAATTTTAAAGCTCGTGTTGTGTCTCTCCAATCTCTGTGCTATGGATCCTCGGTCTGTTATGGCCCAGACTCGAGTCAGCTTTCTCGTTCATTCGCTTCTGAGGCATCCATAGACCTAAACCTTAATTGGTTTTTATTTTCATTTATTTTTCATGTTTATCATCCTTTCTAACGAGACACCTATTCATTAATATACAGACGTAAGGAAAATCATAAACTAGGTTCACCTTAGTTCGGCAAGAAGCTGAACAGTTTTGTTGCCTTTTGGTTGCCCGCTCGATGCAGCTTGAAAGTCCTCGGTTCAAATTCCACCGCAGCTTCGGAAAAAATCTTATTTTTTTTCGATACCATCTTGACGTCATCTGGAATTTTCGGAACCAGATTTGCAGTCAACGACAGCAACGCCAGGCTCTCTTGCAGATGAGCCATACAATTGTTTCACATTAGAAAAGTGGCAGGGCAAGCCGAGCCAGTTTCGCTACCGCAATACTGCTGCAGTGGACGAAACATTGCACAAGATGAGCGCAAAAGAGTTCCGCTCCAATCTGCCGTGAAAATACGAAGCCTTCACTTAGCGAGTGGTGAGTGGGTGCCCAGTTTTCTCTTTCAGGCAAAGCTTGAAATCTATAAAGTTTCGACACAAGCTAAACTCGCTGGCTCGATTTTCCTCGCCACTACACGACCCGTAAGCTGCCTACCCAATCGGCTGTATTGGAACAAACAGCCAGTAAGTCAAGAATTCTCAAAGGAGCAGCGACCAATGCAAGCCAAGAAAGCAAACTCAATTCGAAATTACTGAAAAAAAAAGACTGCCCCACACCAAGAGATGAACATGCGGTGCCGTCTGCCATTTAGAGCCGGCGCATATCTGACCGAAGAGAAGTTGTTCGATAAGGCAAATTTCAAATTTAGAATAAAGCTGACGCTCACAATAAAAGTGTCAAGAGAAATTATGATTTGCAAGGGTAATTTGGATTATTTTTTCCTTTGAATGTGAATTAGCCTATATTAGGCATGTTTTTCTGTTCGAAGCCACACTTCTATTTTATTTTTCACTAAGAAGAAATCTATAGGCAATGTCATGCAGAGTTTCTGTTCCATGTTGGAGGCCTTGTTGTTGAGATGCAAATTGACTAGTCACGAATCAAACATTTTCTTGCAGCAGCCATTCGCAACGGGAGTTATTTGGCGACGAGCAGCCGGTTGCTATGTTTTGCGAAACTTCATTTGTGCGGTAAATATGCGGCCGTAGTACTTAACGGCTTTCTTGGTGGTACTTAAGAGATGCTGTCAGTGCTTTTTTCTTATCCTTTGCTTTTCTCTAAGCGATACACATTTCGATAAATGAATTTTGCAGTGAATACAACGTTGGACATAGGCGTCACTTGCAGAAAAGACACCAGGGATGTCAGTCCGCTACAGGTCTTTGGCTACTTCGCATCTAAAAGACTATCGCATAAGTCGCTCTGCTTTCTCCTTGTAGTTTACAGCATTTTCTCTGAGTTGTTTTGTTATGCGAGGGAAACAACCGAGAACTACTGACTGTTTCCGAGACCGTTTTCATAAACTAGTCATTAGAATATTTTGACACTAGGAGCCGATAACCAAGGACCGGCCCGATAAAAGTTCTAGTGCGATTTCTTATGGTGTCCTCGAAAGTAAGGTCGTTCTTAAGCATTTCTTTGGAATTACGGATCTTATCTTTTCCTTTGAATCCTGAGCTGCAAACGGTGACATAAATAAGTATTAGGTATAATTCGGTGGTTATTACGTATTACCACTAAAACTGAGCCATTGTCGTTATCGATCGCAATAGTTGCTTAACAGATAGAGCGAGTAAAACGAGATGGTAAGTTGTTTTGTAGCCCCAAGCCGATCAGATGTACATTCTGTATTTGTAGGGAGATTTCAAATACACTGGCTCACACCTTTCAGCCAGCCGTTATAACTAGCACTTTGGAAGCGTAACACAACACGCGCTAAAAGCGGCATTCTCTATAGAACTCTGACCTATTCTACATGACTACCAATCACCTATTTTTGTTGAAGCGGTCTGAAATTTCGACTTCATTTCTTAGAATTTTTCATGTATTATACGGTCTACTAGTCCTAAGTTTTTGAATACAAGGCAGAAAAAAAGAAGCATAATAGCACTCATGTTATAGCTGCTCGCTGTAAAAACCCCACAAAGAACATGCGCGAAGAGTGATGATGCACCAAAACATTTTTCTTGCATTCCTCCTCTTGATTGCATTTTCAGAGGGTAGAGCCAACCTATCAACTTCAATGTTCACAGTTTTGGCCGCGTCGAATGTGTCTCTCGCGAGGCACCTCCTGATTTACCCTCCATGGGCTGTGCCTGTCATGTATCCTCATGTTTTAGATTTGAATTTGCCGGTACGTTTTGTGGAGCAAAGCGTAAAAAAACTGCTTGTTGAATTCAGGGGCTTATCCAATGAAAGAGAATTGCTAGACTGGCAACATTTAGAAAGGCTCGTCTTCCTTCCGTGGTACGGGAATCATTCTACGCAGTTAAGGTCTATGCTTCGTAGCAGCATAATTCGCATGCCCCACACTCTCCTCTTCATATTCTCGAAGTCGCATGAGGAGACACTCCAGGACTTTAAAGGCCTTCTTTGTCAAGTAACAAGCGTGACTGCTAGCGATATCAATGCTGCCTTGGACAGATAAGAACACTGCAGCGCAAGGGATAGCTACCCGCTATCGAAGCTCTTTTCAGGGCAGAAGCTTGTCATCGGATTTCCACAAGGACACAGCTATGTCGCTGCTGCTTCCCGCATTGATCAGGATGTTGCTAACCAAACGGAAGCCCTCGCCACGCTGGAAGCGTACACGACGAAAAACAACTCCATCCATGTTATTGAAACGTACGTTGAAGCCTGCGTGCTGGCAAAAAAATGCGACTTTTCCTTGCTCCCGGAGCCACCGCTCCTTAAAACTGCACCATCGCTCTTCATGGATGCTCAGTATCCTCCAACGCAGATGTGCATCTTCAGCAGGCGCATTACGTTGTATCAGATATCGGTGATTGATTCCTGGCAGGCAGTAATTTATCTCGTCCTCACTGTCAGCCTTTCCAGTCTGCTTACACTAGGGATTCTCTGGTGGCGCGCCCAGCTTCTGTACCAATACAAGGATTTTAACGTTGCCATCGTTTCTTTATTTCTGGTCTCCACATTTTTTGGCCTGAGTCCTCCTGGCAGTCTGACGAGTGCTGCTCCATACCGTAGCCCGATGCTTGTCGTGTGGATGGTGGGCATGTTTTTCTTAGGCAACTACGTGCAAACTACCATAATTGCGATAGAAAGCGTTCCGACAAGGAACAGCGGCCTAAATGACATGACACAGCTCAGAAAAAACGTCGAAGAAGGCAGAGTTCATATTTGTGTGACAAGTCATTGGATGGGTATGCTTGCCAGTTATTTCGTCGAAAAAAATCGGTTTCCGAAGGCTCACTTTTTGACTGAGGCATTGTCGCGTTGTGCTCCAAGTTGCCTAGACTTCCGGCAAAGCAGCAGCATATGCTACGAGAAATCATCGCGGGGCAGATACGTCGCTTTGTCCATATGCAGCGACGGCGAAATATTGTCGGCTTCAAGAGGGAACCTGGTGCCTGGAAAGGACTGCGGACTCATTCTTCAAATATCCTACATGCACAAGACGAACCCCCATAGGCGAGTACAACCTTTCTCTGGAGGGCCTTATTTCATTTATTTCAATATGCAGTACATTTTCGCATCATAGAAACACTAGGTTTATGTCACGTCAATGTCTTATTAAACTCTCTTCATACCTAGCCCGCGAACGTTTTTGGGGTGGCGAATCTTCAAGAAATATAGAACCGCCGTTGAAAGAAATGTGCCATCAAGTGGAATCCTAAGGAGTTGGAAGCCAGCCATACGTTTTGCTCTCTCGCCGTCCTAGTCACATAATTCGGAAGCTCTCTAATTCTCTCATCACTCACTTGAACCTGGCTACCATTAGCTCAGCATGTGAACTTTCAAGGAGATCGCCTCCATACGAACCAATCTGAAAAAGATAACATGCTAATAGACAAAGAGCAGCATGTCGGCAGTTCTGTTGTCGGAAATACAGGAGACGTATACCACAAGCTGCCTACAAAAATGAAACTATAATAGAACCTACTTATAGGAATGTGATGGTAACGCGGATTGCGTTCTTTTATCGAGGTCCGTAGTAAGGGTTCTTTTCCTGTTACCGCGAAAAGAATAAAGTCGGGCAGCGTAAGTCCGTTATCAGCATCTGCTTATAGATTTCGAAGCCCTCCAGTGTAGTAACGTGCTCCTAGCTGATAGAGTTGCTACCCACCAGGTGTTATGAAATCAGTATATAACTAATTGCGGCTTAAGCTTCGACGCCAACTCGTGGTCTGCCTCCCGGTATTCGTCTTCATTCATTTCTGACAGGGGGAGAGTGTGCGTACTTTGCATTCTAATATTTTCGTCACTTTATAACTATCCGATGACGGAATCATCTTTCGCACCAAGGAAGTTATACTATACGGCATCAGATCGCGCGAGTTGGGCATTGACGACGCGTTGCCGCGGCTCCACATGCATCCATTAACTCTGGTGTTTGAGACCTTCTTCCCACGTTCAATAGAACATGAGCTCATCTCCTTGAAAGCACTTCTTCATGAACCCCTGAGTCAGTTCCATTCACGAGAACTAAATCAATGGTGCTGAGAAAAGAGATACGAACCCGGACGTCAGTACTTTGCCGTTTGATTGTTGTCAGTATGCGTCGCTGACGCGGCGCAAATGAGACAACTTCAGCACTTAATTATGCCGATGGGAAGTTGCGGTTTTTCTCGTCGCTTTCGGTGGCAAGAGAGCGTGCTCAGCATTGTCAGGGAAAGCAGCAAGTCTTTTGCTGCACGATTGCGGAGCAGAAACAAGACCTTCCTATTTTCGCTAACCACTCGGCGGACAATTCGTCTGCGATACCAATGCGTCCAAAAATTTATGCATACTGGCACAGTTTTCTGACATCCGCGCCGCGGCACAAAGTTATTCCGGCGGGTTCACACCGGCAAGTCGCGGAGGTCGCGCGTCAGGTTGAAATGGATTTGTAACGCTCGTTCCCTGCTTTCTTAGTGCTTTGGAAACCGGAATTAATCACCTGAAATCCGTCGCTCGACGTTTGAGACCCCCCAGTGTGAATCCGCCTTTATGCCGTGGTCGAACCTGTAACCGTGGTCGAGAACTCAATTAGCCTCGCGAGTCATCCAAATCTCAAATGGCGACCGCGCCTCCCTGCCGTTCTCGCTTGTGTGCAGGGAAGTGCCGGTAACGCAAAGATTAGTGCAGTATCGAGCAGCGCCAGGATCACCTTTCAACGCACTGCGTTGTCGACGACGCCATCTGGCAAAATCTGTCGTCCGCATTTGAGTAGAATAATTTCTTCTATTTATTCTGAATACCTCCATCGCCAGGAAGCATTATGGTAGAGGGGTTTAGTGCATAGGGGTCACGCAACGGCAAAAGGTTCGCCAATATGCACATGATAACACCAGTGAACAACAACCAACACTAAAATCAAAAATACTTGAGAACATACAGAGAGTTCAATAACATACGAACAGCTCACACACGTTTATAGGCTAAAATATAATAATAAAAAACACCGAGAAAAATCTAAATGGATAAACGTCTCAAAAAAATTTTCAATACCAGGCGCTTCCATCACTTCATTCGGGAGCTGGTTTCTGTCGTTAAGCGTGTTAGGAAAAAATGAATATATTGTCACGTGCTGCGCATGGGCTCTGAGGAATAAAGAAGACGTGCGGCGGCTGGAAGTAGAAGAGAAAGTCAAGTATCCTGCCGCCGGCGCACCAGGCTCCTCTCGACCTGCCTTGTAAATATTATTTGTAAATAGAACCTGTAACAGTGTGGTGGAGGTGCTGGGTCGATCACCACGGACCCCTCTCGCAACCGCTGCAGCCGAAGAATCGCCGGATTGCCACCGTTGCCCGTGCAAATGCCCAAGGAAGCCGATGCACGTTCGACCGGCGCCGCAACGCCCGCTTGGCAGCACTACCGTGAGCCGCGGACGTTTTCCGGGAAGGCTGGCGAAGATGTGGATGATTGGCTCACCAATTACAAGCGGGTGAGCAAATACAACGGCTGGGATGCCACTCTTCAGCTGGCCAATGTCGTCTTCTTTCTCGATGGCACCGCGCTAACTTGGTTCGAAAACCATGAGGTTCGAAAACCATTGTTACAGGTTCTATTTACAAATAATATTTACAAGGCAGGTCGAGAGGAGCCTGGTGCGCCGGCGGCAGGATACTTGACTTTCTCTTCTACTTCCAGCCGCCGCACGTCTTGTTTATTCCTCAGAGCCCATGCGCAGCACGTGACAATATAAACATATTAATACGGCACTGATAAGATCTAATTTTGCTAGCATCGTCCTGCCTGGAGAAGACGTAATCTTGTTAATTCGTGAACGCTGTTTTGTCAATACCGGTATTGTTCCTATATATATTGTGAAGAATTTTCAGTGTAGGTACTTTTCTGCGCGACGCCAGAGTTTTCCAACCCAATCCTTCACAAATTACGGATCCCTTAACTGTAACATTATAATTTCCTGTTACAAATCGTGCTGTTTGTTTCTGGACGCGTTCTATTTTAGCTATGAGGTTTTTTGTGTATGGAGCCCCGGTTACGCATGCATCTTCTAAAATAGGCCTGATGCTACTGAAATAAAAGTTTGCTTTCAGTGATGACATAGACTGCATATAATTCTGGTGGAAAAAGACACGTTCTATTTTAGCTATGAGGTTTTTTGTGTCTGGAACCCAGGTTACGCATTCATATTCTAAAACAGGCCTGATGCTACGGATATACAAGTTTGCTTTCAATGATGACAGAGTGCATATAATTCTGCTGTAAAAAGTGGAGGAGACGATAAGCTTTCGCGGTAACTAAGTCGATGTGCATGGACCAGTCAGGCGTTTCAGTAAACGTAACTCCCAGGTACTTAACATGTTCAGTGGTTTGAATTTGAATATTTCTCATGTAACATGCACTTGAAATTTTCCTTTTCCTTCGTAAGCTGCACATGATAACTTTCATAGGTGCTAAGAATCATTTGCCACCGGTTACAGCAGAAGCTACATTATCTAGATCACCCTGCAAAGCAGATACATCGTTAAGGCATTTCACGGATAGATACAAGACACAGTCGTCGGCAAAGAGTCTAACGCCCGGTATAAGATCTTCGACTGTATCATTAATATAAATCAGAAACAAAAGCGGTTCAAGTAAAGAGCGTTGAGGCACGGCCGATAGCACATGCATTGGAGCGGATGACACCCCGTTCAGAACAACTTGCTTTTTTCACAATTCTAAATAATTCCTTAACTAGCCAAGAATATTTTACAAAATGCCTAAGGATGAAAAATTTAAAAAAAATTAGATTGTGCGGTACGGCATGAAATGCTTCCTGAAATTTGACAAGTGAATATATTTCTTCTTCATGGTCCAAACTGGCGTCAATGCTATGCGCAAATTCCGTAAGTTGTGTTTTAAGCACTAGAAAGCGGAGCAAAAACTATGTTGAGCTGAGGTCGAAAAGGTATTTCCGTGAAAATGGTTCATTAGATTAGAGTAGAGGACATTTTCTAGCGTCTTACAGCAGACGAACGTTAAAAATGCAGGTCTGTAATTGCTTAGATGTGTACGATCGCTCTCTTTAATTATCGGAGTCACGTTGGCTGTCTTGCAATCTTCAGGTTGCTTTAAATTTTTAGAAATTTTTAATAATAACACTAATAAAGGAGCTACCTCTTGCGCACCGTTTCAAAATGTGATTGTAAATTTTATCGAGAGCATGTGCTGAATACGGATTCGAACTGAAAAAAAAACCTTGCCCTCCGGTATCATTCATGACGATGGTTTCCATTTTCGGTAAATCTACCAGTGGCTCCGAAAGAGCAACACTAAAGGGATTTGTGACCACTTAATGAAAATTCTTGTTGAAAAATTTGGTTTCACTTTTGTCGTCTGTTATAAGGCTTCCATCATTTGCGATGGCTGGGATGCCAATGCTGTCCTTCTTATTGCTTTTAATATACCGCCAGAAATATTTGGGATTTGTTTTGATTTTATCGGCCATGGCTGAGAGAGGTGCATTTTTCGCAACCTTTAATTCGTTATTAAATTTACCACCTTTTTTCCTTGCCTTCGAGTACAAGTTAGGGATTTTGTCTTTCGGTATAATTTATAAATCCGACATTTATTCTCGATTCATATACAAAATGGCTTATTAATCCAAGGTGTCTCTTTGGGCAGCCTTGATGAAGTCTCTTTAGACGGAATAAAATCCAAAACTAATGACAGCAGTATTTGCTAAATATAGTCCACAGACTGTCGATGGTGCTGAATGAACTATATAGCTAAAATGCACAAAGGAAATTTTTTAAGTCATTAGAGATACCGTCGTAATCACCCTTCTTTTAAAAAAATTATTTTTCGCGGCCGCTTTTTGGTAAATTCTATTTTCTTGCAACGAATGGTGCCTTCAACTACTTCATGATCACTAATCTTTCCTACTGGTGCAATTGATTCTATTAAATTTTATTCTCTTTTTTATGCTTTCTTTTGCGGCGGTAATATTTCCTTATTAATATCAAAGACGGTGATGAAGGTGGTGTTATAATGCTGGCTTAGACTTGCTCGTAGCTCTCCACTCGTGCAACAAAAAAAATTTTTTATCACAGAGGCCCACTTTACAGCGCATCCTTGTTCGCTGCAACTGACTTGTGCGGTCAAAGTTATTCATTTTATCTGAGATGCAATGCAAGTTCCCTTGTAGAGATTTTGACGGTAGCCCCACTATAGTTTGTAATAAGCGAGCGCATGCAAAAAGACTACATTTCATTCTCCTCTCACGAGTTTCTTTTCTGTCATTTTCTCGTTTACCTAAAATGTGCACTCATCTCACAGCTACACTTTTTTATAAATGTGATAGTATTTTCGTAAACGGATAGCAAAAAAGTAATCGGTCTCTGCATTTCCTGACTCATAGAGAAAGGTCACGCAACATTGCGAGTTCATCATAACCGGCCCACCGTGGTAGGTAGGAGCCTCCCACTGGACTGTGAGCAACCTGTCCACCGTGGCAGGTGGTAGTTGAAAAAAAATTATTGGTCGAGAGAAATCACGTGACCTTGCGTCGTCTTCCAAACCCGGCCACGACTGCAAATAGCAACCTGCCCACCACAGTTGTGAGTGACCGCCTGCCTTGGCACGAGCCGATGTAGTAATAATAATAATTAAAATAAATTTCGCTTTATCACATTTGCGCTCCGCATGAGCTTTGTAGGAGCTAGGAAAGTGCCCCATCGTTCTCATACGTCCGGCCGGTGTCTTTGTATGGAACAGCCAACGCCTGTCTTGTGACGGATTGTTTAAGCGCTGCACAAGTATTTGGATTTGTCGAAATTTATGAATGCGATATGAGTGTTGTGACGTCATCAACCGTAAGCGAACACCAGAGGACAAATCACAGTTCACCGGCAAATATCCAAATTTTAACACCTCCGAAATTTCCCAAAATCTCGAACAGCCCCCAAAGCTTAGAAAGTTGGCCCGCTATGGAAACGAATTAGGTTGGATTAGTGGGGATTAATGGATGTCTTATAATGAATTAATACGTCAGATTCTTATAACCCCATAGGATAATCCAATAGCTTTTGCACAAATATTCAAGGCGTGATCACTCATGCATGCCATAAGTGCAGTGGGACCCGTGTCAACTGGATTTATGAGCGAAGAAATCGCAATAATCTAATAGACTTATTGTAGATGCCACAGCAGGAAACTTATATAGTATAGAATTTTTTTCTTCAAAAAAATTTGGGGGAAGATTCCGAAGTTTAATATTTCTTTTGATGAAGCGGCGGCTTTGCATGAGAGCTACACCTATTCGCTTAGTTTTTATCCTACAGTGGAAAATACAATATGCTAGGACGTGCCTTCGAATACACTTATTTTAAGACCAAACACGACACAAGTTAAAAAAGAATAGGCTTTTTGTGCTAGAAGAGTGCTTTTCTTGCATAGGATGATCACTGGTGTAGGACACCAGAATACACCTAAGACGCGGTAACTAGTAGGCTGGTCGACTCATATTGAATAATTACGTTTTTAACTGTTACGTTCGGGCTCTATAATTATTGAGAGGCGTGCGGCACAATATAAGTGATGTCCATGCCAGTTCTTAGAACAAGAAAAACGCGCTTACCCTCGGAGGTGTGGCCCGGCACCTGAAAATAAAGACGATTTCGAAAAACTCAGGCAAAGAAACCTCTCCCCTGCAATGTAACTCATCGAAATACCCAATATTTATTGGTCCGCAGCGCCGAGGGTAACTGTGTTTTAGAAATTCTAAAACTTACTTAGATATTACTGTGGTGGGCAGCCCACCTATCAACAATAATGGTGGCTAACAGTCATTGTTCAAAAGTTAACAATTCTTTAGTTGTTAGCCACTGTGCTAGTTAGCACATTTTAGCTTCATCTTAATGTACTATACCGCTGACGATGGTCTGCCGAAAAATAGCGCTCTTCTAACTCAAAACACCTATACTTTAAAACTGCGTAGAGAATTAGGCGAATGGCCGTTTATATGTATCACACATGTAATGTGCCGACAGCCGAACGACCAGAGGAAAATGCCCCCAATAAAATAGTAAATGAAAACCGCTTTATACTCTTTGCGACGTGAGATTATTTTTGGAATCCGGCGAAGAGTACCAAAGGGAGTGTATTCCACCTGCACAGACCAAAGCTGCACAAAAAATAGACGGCCCTCCATGGTCACTTCGGGGTTTGCATGGACGGAGAACGACTAATACGAGTGAATCCAGGAAACCCACTCCGCGACAGCTATTAGCCTGTTTCTGATCAAGAGTACTGGCGTAACATTTCGGGCCTTTGTTAGAGCATTTAATTACAACATTAATTTGCTGGTTTTTTATACAACTGTGAAAAAAAGAAACGCGGTCGGACTCAGGCAGCGATTTGAAGAACTGAATGCTTGCCTCCACAATACGAATTACCAATGCGAGGAACCACTTTGAGGGCGTCTGCATGTCCTAGCAGACACGGCTGGTGCTCTACAGGTTATTGAAGTCGGTCGCTTTAACAATACGAACAGCTTCTCTGAACACAGAATGAACAGTGTTAAAAAACAATGCATGCTTCTGATTAGTACTCCGCCATGGAAAGGAATTTGCGCATTCAAAAAAATTCCCATGCCGGCCCTCATATATTTAATAGCCTTTCTTGAAAGCATAGAAATAAGATGAAAATAGTGACGAAAAGGAGAGTAAATCCACAAAATGGAACGGGCGAAACATAGCAGTGATATTTATAAACACTTCATGGGGAGTCTCTAAACGAACCTCTAGTTTCTATAATTAGCGCGCTTGTTAAACGCTAAACAAGAAGATGTGACAAATAGCTTTCCTTGTACAGCCGGTACTCCGCATAGACGCCCGTGCTTGGTTGCGCTGCAAGACGTTCAATGAAAGGCACACGTCCACATCACCAGCAGTCCCAATAGGGCTTCCTACTCGAAAGAAGATGAAGGCTAAAACCTATTATAGAACCAGCCTTCTCTACAAATATCGTTCGTGAGAGTCAACCAGTTCGAGTGTTATGAGAGGAAAACTGTGGTGAAAGGTCAAAGTGCATTCACTGAAGCGAAAAATATGCAACTTACGTCGTAATATGTACACTGTTTTCTTTTATTCCGTTGCAAAGGCACTATGAACGCACGACTGTTAGAAATTAGAAATTCTAACAAAGTAGCAGAGGAATAAGTGCTTGAGGTAATCCTAACGGGGCCTCTTTTGATTCATTATATTTACATGTCTCAGTTTTCTAGGGAACGGCCTCATCGTGTCTGAGACAAGAAAAACTATATATCCTTCAAGTAACGTATAATATTCACTTATTTAAGAAACATTTGATACGGATTCGTCCTAAAGAGACTGCACAACTTGAGAGGTTGAAAACTGGCAGTCACGTCTGATGTACTATATCTGCTTCGCCCACTGACTTCTGTGTATTTGTCAGGGGCTGTAAATAAATCACTTTCCTCTGCTCTATTCAATTCTCTATTTAGTACACAGTTGGGATAAAAAGGTTTCATGGGATGGCTGGCGCATACCCCAAATGATGGGTAACAGCACAAGGAAGGAAGGAAGGAAGGAAGGCCTCAGACGTTGCTGGCACATACCCACTACGGGTGAGTGGCCAAGACACAGGCGGTTACTTACTGGATACAGGAAGGTTTTGACGGGAAAAGGAGTGGTAATAGTATGTAGTCTAAGAGATTGGGAAAGGGAAGAAAAGGGGTCCAGTTAACTTGGAGATCAAAGACGGGACAATTGCTTAATGTGCATAATAGTACACAATGCCTGTAATGTTGCAATGTCGTATTGATTGAGGGCGGGAAAAAGAAATTAGAATGGGAGTCGCTGCGTTTGTTTAAGAAAAGTTTGCACAGCAGAGCGCACACTCCTGTCGCTTCGTCCAAGCAAAGAAGCGCCAATGGAAAGAACAACTGCGGAAGACACAGGCAAGCCCAGTTGATGAAATGGAATCTGCAAAATACTCTTCCTCAAATGAGAAAAGCGGCGGCAGAACAGCAGGAAGTGATCTATTGTCTCAGGTTCGGCACAAAAAGGGCACAGTGGGGAAGCTGCCAGGCCAGATCTGTGAAGGTAGAAATTTAGAAGGGGAACCCGGCAACGCAAGCGCGTGAAAGAGACCTCTAGTCTGCGTGAGCGCCAGTCTTTGCTACTCCAAGGATGCAGAAGATGCTGATATTCGGGAGATGATGTAAGAGCCGAGGCAGCAAATTCCTGAAATATTGTGAAGCTGCGAAACCTCACCGCAGCTGTATATGCACATGATGGCAGGACAGCAACAATTTGGCCGCTGAGAGAGGCTCTTGCTAAGGAATCTGCAACCTCATTTAAGTGAAAGCCCATGTGACCGGGTACCCAAAGCAACCTTACTGAATTTAGATGGAGCGGAATCAGGAACATAAAGAGGCGTAACGGCCGAGAGTCAGTGGGTGAGGATAAAGAAGAGCAAATGGACAGAGAGTCTGTCATAACCACGACCTGGGAAACTGTAGATTCTAATTTTCGTAAGGCTAAGTAATTCATCCAGAAAAATTGGAGTGAAGTCAAGAAGACGGAGAGAAAAAGACCAATCCAGTGAAGGCGAAAAAATTCCCACACCTGCCTTTTCGCGATCCTGCGAGGCATCAGTAGCAATAAGAACATGAGAGGGACAGGACCTTAGGTGGTCCTGCACTAGACCCTGAAGAAGTGGGAAGGGCTGCAGCTTTGCATTCGATGGGAAAATATCATCGAATTCAATCTGGACAGATGAGGAGTTTTTAAATATTTGGCGGACATCTGTGAAATGAATATTTATGCGATCAAGGAGGGACTGCACGTAACATATCTGCGGGGTATGAAATCGAGACCAGGCAGCACTAAAAAAGGAGGAAGGTTGACTAAGAAATATTATACTGGAAGCGTGAAGAGGTGAGTCGCACAATTTTAAAAATGTTTGAACTGTTAAAAGGCGAAACCTAGCTGATAACGAAGGCATTCGCGCCTCAAGGTGCAGAACAGCATTGGCGACATATTTTGGAAGCCCCAGACAAAGGCGCAACGCCTCACGCTCCAAAAGCACAGGAGGGCGAAGTTTATAGGCAGGAGCTCCGGAGAATAAAACACACCCGAGCTCCAAAATTGGGCGGACGTACATTTTATAAATCATCAGAAGCGTATGCCTTCTCATGCCTGACCTAGCACTACAAAGCCTGCGCAGGATGCCAATGGCCCGAACTCCTTTTGCAGAAACTTGCTCAATGTGGAGCCGCCAGGAGAGAGTAGGGTCGTATATTACACCGAGATACTTCACTGTCTGAAGTTGAGGTATTATGTTATTTCTATAGACCAGGCAGATATTTACAGGAACAGAAACTGGAAATACTAACAATGCGCATTTCTTCACATTAAGGGACAGATGAATTCTTCCTAACCAGTTGTCAAGAACATTGAGGTAATTTTGTAGGGTTTGATAAAGAGTGTGAATGTCACTTGCTGATGCAAAAAATGCAATATCGTCGGCGTACACATAAGTTTTCACATTTTGAATGCATGGAATTGAGCTTAGAAAAATGTTAAAAAGAACAGGTGAGAGAACTGATCCTTGCGGAACACCTCTTGTCTGTGGAAATCTCCTTGAGGAAACACCATTTTGGGAGCAGTAAAATGCTCTATTTTCCAAAAAAACAGATATCCAGGCTACAAAATAGCTTGGGAAGTTGAGTTCCTGTAATCTTAGTAATAGAGTCGAGTGCTCCACGCTGTCGTATGCTTTACTGACATCCAAGGTGACAAGCGCAGCAAACTTTTTTCTATTGCGAGCTAATTTAATACGACTCTCAAGGTCAGTATGAGCACACCAAATTGAACAACCCGGCCTGAAACCAATTTGGCATGGATTCAATACAGCATTTTCTGAAATGAATGACATGACACGGCTGAGAAGGACCCTTTCCACCAATTTCACAAGGTTCGATGTTAACGAAATAGGGCGTATATTGTCTAAAGTTAAGCCCTCCCCTTGCTTTTTAAGCAATGGAACTATTTCAGCAAGACGCCACTCATGCGGTATCCAAGGACCTTTAATAGAATGGTTAATTAGAGCCAACAGGTCTGCAGGAGATTCATTGAACAATATTTTGATCATAGATGAAGTGACCCTATCGGGGCCAGGAGCCGCTGGGGATAAGCGCAGAACAATTTGCGACAGCTCAGGCATAGAGACCTCAGTGAAATCACTTGAGGTGCATCTGAATATAGTAGGAGAAGGTAAAGCAGATGTAAAGCGAAGCTCTAGGCCACACGCAATATCCTCTAAGGCCTTTGCGATGTCAGCAGGGGACTGAACAAAGGATTCAATGTTGGCAGCCGGAGGAATCACCTTGTTGCGCCTCAGGAAATTAAATAAAGCTCGTTTATTTCCTGATTGGGAAAGGAAATCATAATGATTTGTATTATACTCCTCCTTTGCACGGGCGACAGTGCGCTTAAATGTTGCTGCAACATACTTATAATCCAGCCAATTTTTTGGGCATTGATTGATGAGAAGTTTCTTCCAAGCTGCTTTTCGTCGTCTATATTCACGCGTGCACTCAGCATTCCACCAATTGTTCGCGATTGCACCCTTTGTGCTCTTAAGCAAAAATTCAGACTTTTGCCTTGCATGGTCCAGTACCGAGCATAGATGTGCAGCCTTGCTTTCGGCACTTCTCTGAGCGCGAGTGTCTGAAGTGATTTGGAGGGCTGATTTTAGCGTGTCTTTAAAGCAATTGTAATTTATTAACGTGCGCTGATGTCGCTCAGGAAGAGTTAATTTACACGCAAACTTGAAACTAATCGGTTGATGATCACTGTTTGTTGCACAGTCAACAGGCGCCCAAGACATAACAGAGACCCCTGGGGAGGAAAAAGTTAAATCCAAGGCAGAACGGCATTGACTGCGGACAAACGTAGGCAATCCGGAATTGTTGCAGATCAAGTTATTGCCAGAAGCCCAATCAAATAGTCTAGAACCAAAGCTATCTGTTTTAAACCCCCAAGTCACATGGTGCGAATTGAAGTCGCCAAGTAAAAGAACCTGAGATCGGCTACTAGACATGAGTGAGTCAAGGGGCCGAGTGTCACGCACACCAGAAGGGAAATATGCATTAGCTACCGTAAAGGGCTGTTGACCTGGGACACTAAGGTCAACCGCAAGGATTTCACATTCATTGTCCGCATATTGAAAAGAAATGCATGCCCTGTGGCAAAACTTTGTAGATATGAGCACTAACAACCCTCCCCCTCGTGATGACCGGTCAAGCCGGAACGGATGGTAATCCTTGAGATGATAATTGAAATTTGAAGTTAGCCATGTTTCCTGTAAAGCAATTAAATCCGGTAGAAGCTGAGTGCATAGGCAATTTAAATCTGTTGAAGCTGAGAATATAGATCGACAATTCCACTGGAGTACACTTAAGAACCCTATCTTGGCGGAAGTGCCGCAGCCGCGACTGCCTTTTCTAGAATACTGGTCTTAGCGTTTTGACTTGCGTTACTTCTCTTTGTCTTTGACTGGGGGCAAGATGGACCTGCAATATTCAGAGGAGACCCACTTCGTTTCTGGGCGCGGAGATCAGACTCCATATCCATACAATCCATAGAGGATGCGTCCATAACGCTATGCGAAGGAGAGGCCTGAGAGGTCTTTTGTTGCTCACATTGTTTTTGGCCCTGTGGAGCGGGATCGATAATTACAGAAGGAGGGGTAGCTTCCGAAGCCAAAGAAGACAAGAGCGGAGCGGTGGAAGCCTGCAGAAGATTGGTCATCTGAGCAGCTATGACCTGCGAAATGCACGTGGACACGGTTTCCATAATGCGATCCATTGCATTTGCCACAGCTTTCTCAACTGCCGCTGTAATAGCCTGGGACCAACTAGAATCCATTATGGGTGGACATTTGGCGGCCACACTAGAGTAGGCTGAGGTTCTCTCCTTGACTGCGGCAAAAGCCTCTCTCCGCGTGCATCTGCGCTTGTCTATAAGCTCGAGCACCTGAACTTCTTGTGCTCGTGCAGGACAGTCAGGCGAATCAGCAGAGTGAGCACCGCTACACAAACAACATTTCTCTTGCTGTTCAGGACATTCCTCTCTGCAATGACGTTCCCCACAGGCACAGCAGCGTAAGGCCGATTTGCAGGCTTTGCCGCTGTGGCCAAATCGCCAGCAGTTTTGACACTGAAGGGGCCGAGAGTTAAAGGCATCTACTCGAAAAACCAATGGCCACACCTTAATCTCTGACGGGCAAAATATTCCTGCAAATGTGGCAATTACGGACTCCGTTGGAATTTTTGCTCCGTCAACCATTCTGCTGCAGCGATGGACAGCAATCACTCCCGCAGGCGAGAGGTTCTCAAGCGTTTCCGCAGGGCTCAATCGAGAGTCGACCCCTCGGACCAAGCCCTTGGAACATGCTAGATGAGGTGGTATGAATGCGCTCACCGGGTGGTTGGCGAATGAAGTACACTTCAGCAGGTCTTCAATACAGGCTTTATCCGGCGACCTGCACAAAATGCCACCCCTGCCGAACTGCCGGACGTCGGTAATGTGCATGAAATGCTGCGATGTTGACCTAAGAGCCGCCTGCACGGCCTCCGGGTTGTTCAGTCGGATAGCGCCTCCATCGGAAAGCACTAATGCGACTGGAATGCTTGAAACACCGCTGCGGAAAAAGAGATCGATGGGAGCTGGTCTTTAGGTAGAGATGCCGACCAAGGGGAAAACCCCTGGCCAGGAGAAGAAGTAGACATTAAGCTTTCGTCCCGCACCCAATCACCCAAGAACAGGAGCAAACAGGCACAGACAAAAAGGAGAAAAGCGACAAAAAAAAGGACAAAAAAGGACAAAAAGCGAGGGCGGATAAGAACGTGACAGTGTTCTTCATTTTTAATCAGCGCGTGTCTGTTGCAGCTTCTTTCTTGCCTTCTTTCTTGCCTTCTTTTTTGTCTCTTTCAGACCCTCTGAGATTTAGTGCGACACAATTCAATGACATCGTTTTCAATTAGCTCACGCTAAAGCTTCACACACCCTCGAAAGGCAGGTTCATGCGTTGCTGAAAAGATATAATCTCAAACAGCAACTCGGCAGGCGATTTTTGAGAGGGGAAAAAGCTTGACCGTGTTCGCATAGGAAGGTCTCTTGTCGTTGTCATGTTCGAGAAATAGAGAAAAGAAAACTGCTTTTCCGGTTTCGGCGTTCTCTCAGCGTTAGAAAACGTGCCATGTGTGCGCTTACAGACGAATTAGAGGAGCAAAGCCCTGCATCCGTTTACATACGGCGCACTTCACAAAAACCTCCATGCGCTGCCTTACTCAACAGCGCTCTTCATGCGCCATGCACGTGCCCTCCACATCCATTCTCAACTTCAATTTATTCGACCAACCCTTCGATTGAAACCGAAGGGTGGTGTATTTTTCTTTATGTGATCGACTTACATGCGTTGTTGAGTCCAAAAGCCTCGGGTAATATTTATATCCTTGTTATTTGAAGCTTTTTAAATGCATAATTAATTTGATGGTTCGTTACATCCTCTGAAGCGCATTCAACGTATTTCAAACTTAATTCACTGTGGAGCGTGTAGCTTATTTGATTCTCTTCCCTAAGTACTACTCCCAAGCTTGAACAGTATAATTTTAATTACTTTGATATAGTGTCGTCAGGTTTCCAGTCCATTTCATTTGGTTAGCCTACCTTGGATGGTTCATGTTCCTCTACCTTCGTATGAAATTTTTTCCTTAGTTTTGTGTACAAACCTGCATTAAATATTTTTCACATTCTGGGCGCGTATAAATGTTCTGAAAGCAGTTCGAATCTATGCTCTCAGCTGATTTACACTGTGTTCTCTCTTTCGCAGATACCAGCACAGCCGCCTTCTTATGGCTATTGCGGAAGCTGGACTGGCAGCACGCCATGTGCCGCCCGTGGTTCGTCTCACCGACCAACATGAGGGCCGGACTGCCATCCACCTGTTCTTTGTGTTTTACGCAGTGGGCTGCTGCGTTGCGCTGGTTTCACTGCTCTGCGAGCTGCTATGGAAAACGTACGGGAAGGCGCAGTTGTGACCTTCTTGTGTCAGCTGCCGAGGTGCAGTTTCTGCCGTTTCGGTCCCTACTGACGCAGATAGTATCAAACCACCAATGAACGCTTAAACTTAAATGAACATAGCCAAACTTCTTTGGTTGACGCAATGTTAGCTTTTGTTCTGCGCTTCTAAATTTTTTTTATCTACTAAATAAATTGCCTGTATTGAGAAATATTGAGAAACATTTCAGTAGCCTTCATTTGGTGCATATCATATTTATTGATTGCCAGGTAACGACTACTCTCTTGCCTGGTGCAGGTATCCAAGCAGCAACTGCACAAAGCCAGTTGAAAGCAAGTGTGCGACCATAAGCTCTGAATAACACTAACGGGTTGAATTTCTATGATTGTCCACGCATATTTATGTATTGCCGTTCTACTGCGGAAATGTGGGTTTAGAAAAAAGCCCGTTGCATTACATTACACGAGTGCTCAACACCTATATTGTGTGCTCTAATGTTCAATGTGTGTCTTTCTCATCTCGTGTGTTTGGTTCCAGCTTGGAGCTAATAGTAAATACCTATGCCTTCAGTACTGTCTTGTATTTATTGCGTGTATTTTCATCTTTACACTTCAATGACCGCGAATAAAACGCTGCCTACGTTACGATGGAATATCTTCACAACAGTTCCGCTGCTGTTTTCATATCCGAAGTACACAACACCTATATGCACACCGAATAATTCAGACGAAAAACAATTTTGAGCAGGAAAAAGTCTATACAATATTTATATTTGCCGACCATTGTCGGTAGTAGAGTTTTTGCTATTCTCATAAGCGCTCCCAATAGGTTTTCTAAGGTGGTTTTAACTGCTTGAAGTGATCGGTAGAATTACGTTAAGAAATTTTTGTACACATCAGAAGAAAGGAGCACTACTTTAAATATTTCCACAGCAGATCTTGATTTTTCATATCAATAATTTCCGAGAACGTTGTTCATAACTACAGTGAAAAACTTTAAACAGTACACGGCAAAGACTTGTCAGTATGCACATTCAATTGTAACGAATCTTTCAGTTTCTCGAAAAATTATATGTTCAACATCTGTAAATGCCGCCCTTGCTGATATAGGCCTAGTTATTATCGTTCTTCTGTACCTGCCGTTTCAAATTCTGATGCCATATTTGGTCACCTAAAACTGATATACTTAAAAAATAAGATTTCATCTTCAAATTGTTTTCAAATTATCGGCAGCCAAAACAAATTTCAAAGTATGTGAAATCTGTTAAACTTCAATTTCATGGCGAATAACATGTATGGATTACTCTTGTGGGGTACATTCAGATGGGAGGGGCAGAGATCAATGCTCGTTAATCAGATTACTCGGACCTTGACAACTAGCGTTGAGCAAGTATAGACAGCGCTCCGGAAAGTGCTGTTCAAATGGTCTCTCCGAAGCATCCTTTAATGCACACTAAATTAACTGAATGCCGCTGATGATTTGGAAGCCTCTATTAAAAATGAATCAAAGGAAATAAGAAAACACTTGAGACACCAAAGATGAATTACCTGTGTCTGATAGCGATTCATTTTTGTTTTTTTTGGAAGGCTTCAGTAGCACAACAGATTCATTTATGCACAGTGAGATGATGTATGTATGAAAGGTAGATTTATTCCACAGAGAGCAACATAATTATTCAAATCTTTTTACCCTTTATCATGATATTCCATGAACTCCTCTTTTTTTGTAAATGGCTTAACTATGGCGATTAAAAAGCCACAGACTCCACGAAGCGTAAAACTGTAAAACTCTACAGGCCAAACTGTACAGGACTTTATTTTGACAGCCCCACGTACTGCACACGTCCACTCGGGACGGATAGGCATATAGACGCCGTTTGGCTCAGAACAAAACAGACGTATTCAAGAAGTGTATATTATCGAGTAAATGATGCAGCGTTGGTGCACCCAAGCTTACAAGCTGCTGCGTTGCGCCCGGATTCTTCGTCAGAAAGAAAGGCGGGGCTGCGGAGTGGACCTTGTCGTTTGCTCAGGCTTGTCTTCTTCCCCGATTCTCGGGGCACTTAGGTCGCTGGAGGATTGACTGCCAGTGGGGTCGTCTTGGCCCTTCCTGGTCACGCCCACTACTGGCTTTTCCTCCTTTTTTTCCCGGCTATTTGAGCGATCTTTCCTTTCAGGCTTAAGCGTCTCCATTGCGCTCCCCTCAGCGTCTGCGTCAGTGACATTCATCGTCTTCATCCGCATCACCCCACTGGCTTGTGCCTTTTCTCCTCCGGCAGGCGCCACTGTCCCTTTTGTAATCAGGGAGTGATTACTCATTGCCATCCAGCCAAGCATAGTTATACGGCTACAAAGGAAAGCTATACAGCTTTCTGATGAACTTCGTAGTTCGAGGAAAACTACGAACCAGGATGAAATTTTCTTTAACTACAATGTTTCAGTGAAACCTGTAGGCGTGTGCCTGCGCTTGGGTGGATAGCAGCGAGTACTTACTCCCTAATTACAATTTTACACACCCTTGGGGGATTCTCTTAAAACATTTAACCAACACTGGCACTCTTACAGGTATGTGATTGATCAGAAGCCAGGTCGAGCACAGGCAAACACGCTGATGCCAATGCCACTGAGGCACACGTTGATATTTTTTTCGGACAAATTTTCTTCTTTAAAAATCCCCCTCGGTGAGAACAGGAACTATCCTGGTGATTTACGGTGAGGTTGAGATGGCGGGGCCATAGTAGGACTTCAAGCGCTGTATAGAAACTATCTCACATCTGCGGCTGCGAAGATCGGGAGACGACGTGATGGCTTCCACGACGTACTCAAGAGGAGCGGTCTGCTTAAAGATGTAGGGAGGACTGTGGTATTTAACAAAAACATTTTGCGGACATTCCAGTGTCCAGAGGCACACAAGTGAGCAAGGAAAGTGTGGCGAGGTGTGAGCGTTGTCGTGGCTGGATTTCTGGCAATACTTGGTGTCAGTAGTGAGTCAGCTCAGAACCGACAGTCTTCGGCATGTTGTGCGGCTTCGCAAACGGGGGTATATGAGACATGAAATTGGTAACCAAAATGATATCGGTAGTAAAACACGGATGACGGTCGTAAGTAAGAGAAAACTGGACTGCGTAGCGGTACTGTATGCGGAAGTCACAAATGGAAGAACAAAATATTTAATGGAGTAGTTAGATGCGACGCACATTAAGAGCATGTCCCCAGAGGAGAGTTCAATTGCTGAATGCAGTCGTTTGTCTGTGGATAACGTAGATAACGTGCGGAGATGGCTCGATGAGTGATGCTTTATTGGGTTAGTTAGAATAGCAAGAATGTGATGACATCGGACAAGAATAAGCGCCCGTGGTCAATAAGTAGTTCACGAGGTGCACCGAGACGAAAAACGAGGCGCTCCGAAAGCAAGGACGCGACTTCTGCCGTTGTGGCAGCCGGAAGGGCGGCAGTTTGGGAATACCTATTCAAATGGCCATCCGCAACAATAGCCCAACGGTTACTGACAGTGTGTGTGGAAAACTTTATACAAAGAATATGTACATAT